>JAQBSW010006573.1:0-47490 GCA_029291075.1 Eudiplozoon nipponicum | reverse complement strand
TTAAATTTGCAGTTCAAGAAATCTCAATTAAAAATAGGCCAACAACATAAATTCTAATTGATCTAGTATTAGTAGTTCTATTATCTTCCAAAATGAAGAGATAATAGAAATTAATCTATATTCATTGGCATATATAGGCTTACTTACCTTAGACAATGGTTTATCTACGATCGTTAGAATATAGATTGATATTTTTCCATCTTTCAAAATTCTGTTTATAAAAATGTAGAGCGCATTCATAAAAGTTCAAGGTAATTGAAGTGGGTAATCAATCGATAAACCAAGGGGATTTATTGTTTTTCAGATTTTACTTTTAACATTAATTGTATCAATACATAACTGTCAATAACAAATCCTGATCCCTGGTTACCATAAAGATCAGTTAGATCCATAATAATGCTTTCATTCTGTGATAAAACAATCCATCACTTATTTAAAATATAATCAGTTTATAATCTAATAGCATTTTTGGTGTTGATCACATTTTACGATGATAACCAATTGTCAATCATGTTAACAATAATTAAAACAAGCGTAAACGACTGTCCTAGAATAGAGACCTAATGTGCCAAAATGAGCAGTGTTAAAAATCTAACATTACGTTCATCAATAAACTGAAAATAGTATTTTGTACATACAAGAAAGTGGCTAAACTATAGTCGTGCTACAAAAAAACTGCCAAACTGAAAATAGTGTTCTATACATATAAGAATAAAATGACTGGTAAAGTGAAATTAGTGTTTTGCGCATTTAAGAATAAAATTACTCTGAACATAGCCATGGCATATATAATACAGATTCTTATTTGGCTTTGAAATCGCGTTGCCGATAATTTTATATGAAGTTAGCTTCACTACTACAGGTTTTGCACATTGGTACAGGAGTTTGTATTGTCCTATCGTCCCGCATTCCTCACACAAAAATATGGTGTGAATATGGCATATAACCGGTTTCTAATGATGAGTCGCCTGTAAGTACGAAACGAATGTGAATATGAGATTATATCTTCCATTGATACTGATTTTTTATTCTCCTTGTCACATTTGAACTAATTTATTACTAGGAGCACGACACACAATACACAATTTCATGTATATAAGTTCTCTGCAATAAACATGATCTAACTGTTATATATTTGGTGTATTGATGAATTGGATTGATGACTTATATAACTCATGACACATGTGTAGCGAATATGAAAGTAATTCGACAACGGAAGGTTCGTGTGGAACTTGTGAACAATAGGGATTACTCTTATATGGCGACTAAAGCTCAAGGGTAGGAGATTGGAATGTATGAGTCGTTCTCGATTAACCTGATCAAGAAAGGACACACTTTTCAGAAAGCGAGAGGCAATCAGTGTTAGGGAATATGAGGATGTCAACGTGAGGAGAAAGTAAAACTAACTGGCGTAGAATAAGATAGAAAGGACTTCAGCTTTGAATAGAATAAGTTTCAGGATAGGGTTCTGTGTCTTGGATCTTATTAAACGAGCCAATTTGCCGAACTTGAATGTAACTTGGTTGAAGTGTAGCGAGAATTCCAGTGACTTTGAGAATGTGAAACCTAAGTGTTTGACATTAACGATGATAATTATCTCTAGAGTGAGGTTGAAAGACATCAAACGGTCGGGGCCAAGCTTCATTAACCAAATTGCATGTGGGTGAAGCTTGATGTCAATTTGACAATGTTGGGTTTGCTATAAGGATAGCAGCTTGGAGGTTGGTGATACAAGGGAGCCATAGCTTCCAGGTCAGCTAAATATTATTGCTATATCATAAGTATAATTCAAAAGTTGGAAATGAGTACCCCAAACCCGAATCTGTGTAAGCGCAAGATTAAAAAGCAAAGGGTCGAATACTGATCCCTGCAGAACGTCCGAACTGATAGAGATTGATACAAAGTGACCATTGCCGATCCTTACTGACATCGATTGATTTAGGAGATAGTAATGGATAAACCTAACGACACGACTGGAAATATCATAAGGTAATCCTTATCATCATCATCGTCATGCAAATCTTCAAGATAATATGCCAACCAAGACTGATGAGCAAGATCTGACCAGATGCCAATCGTCACAATTTCCTTCAGCAGCCGCAACTTGCCCTTCGCGTTTGGCACGCTTGCTCTCATTACGTCAAACACATTTAAAATAAGTTACTTTGCAGTTAGACTAAACTCGAGGCTTTACATGAAGCGGGATGATGGCCATCCCTTTTAGAGCCGGAAAAGTTCATGTTACAATTCCTGGGCTGACTAGCTTGTGACCGCCGGTCGTCAGGCCAGATTTTCTATTGCTACGGGCCACATAACATTTGCAACTGCTGTTAAAATGTTTCCGATACCAATATATTAGATTTGATTTAACCCGTATATCAAAGAGAATAGGCAACCAATGGGAAGTGAATACGTGGGTAAGGCACCAAGCTAGTCTGGAATTCAATTAGATTAACGTTAATGGCACCTTAAAATCATAACGATGTTGTAAAAGAGATGACGATCTGACCGATAAGACTATTAATAAGGTAATAGAGCGGATTCAATCGATGAGAAAGAGATGGAGATGAAGGAATAGTAATGAATTAAGATTATAACTAGATTAGTAAAATTGGGGCGCCCGGTGACAAATCCGTGTTGATCATCAAAAAGATTGGATCTGGTTCTCAATTTAATGAAAGGAGTAATTTCATTACAGAGAATTCTTTCCAGAAATTTATTAAATGATGGGATGATAGAGATGATGCGAATGCAATGAAATGAGGAAATCGATAAAGTGCCGCTTTTCGGAATAAGGAAAATCGTCTACTTCATCCATTCCAGGGATAAAGTAGTGTTTAGGAGACACATGTAAAAGAGGTCAGCAAGCAGAGAGAAAAAGTTCCTATCCACGCAAACAAACATGCCAACAGGAACTTCATACTAGTCAAATTGGTCTTTGGATTTCATGTCCTTAATGAATTCGACGACTATGGCCGTAGAGATCTCAAATCCATTCAGATTCTCGGAGTCATCTTTATTAATCGATTCTTTCGAAATATATGATGCAGAATAGCATTCTGAGAGGTAGCTTAGATATTTATCTTCAAAGTTGTCTGTAGAGCCAGTGAAGTTATTGTATAATTCTTTAGATTTATGGAACAACATGGTTTTAATAATTGCGTATTTCCGACGAGATTTGGGGCAGACCGAATGCATCTTTCGACACTAAGCACTTCTTTGTTTATCATTATTCGAAAAAGTTCATCGATACATCATAGTGAATAAGCGTGGGATTATAAGGAATTCCGTTATCTTGATTGCCGGTCTAAATTATCACGCGCCTTAATATAAGTGTATTTAGCCCACCTGAGGTCCATATTTGCTGGATAGAGATGAAGGAGACCAAGTTAAATGGCAATGTATCATGGACCTGAGAAAAACAGGAAGATATGATGTCGGGTGTGACTATTCCATTCCAGGTTATGACATTGCAAAGTGAACTGAATGCATCCTAATTAATTCTTTTATGTAGAGATTACAATCAAATTGTTTGATGCCGCGTGTTAGGAAGTACACAAAGGGATGTATAAATTTTTGGCAAAATTCCGGAGCAGCGAGTAGTTTTATGAGGCTAAATTATCCAATTTGGTGTTAGGGATATTGAGATCTCCCAAAAATGTACTTGTCAGACGGATGCGTGAAGAAGGTGGATAAAAGATTGGCTCCATGAATATCATCGTTGATGGAAAGATTAGAATATATTTTGTTTGCTGCATAAATACTTCTGTAAACGCCCCGGATGCAAGTGAATGCCGTGCGACGTTACAAAAAGAAGACAAAGCCGAAAATTATCTGAGGACAGTGACTGTGGGTGAGTCTTATCAAGGTCGGATAATCAGAAATTAAACTATTAGTAACTTCGTCTACAGAAATGTTGCCAACAGGTAAAGCCGCAGGCCAACGGGTAAACTTATTAATCATAGTTAAAAGGTAGCTAAAACATTGAACCGTTGTCAAAGGCACTATGTAAATGTGGACGATGGCTAGGCGTGAAGCGGTTGGGAAATGTTCCAAATTAGAACGTGTGTGCTGTTTGATCTTATTTTTCTTGCAAATAGCGAACTCGAAGACCAATCGCTCAGACAAGACTACGGTTTTTATACTTTGGCAGGGTACTTACGACAATTGAAGTCGCGTTTCGAAGTATGCTAACCGATGGTTTATGATCTGTAAAAACAACAAATCTGCTGCTTTCAATGATGCTGATGAAGTGGCGTACTGCGTCGTGGATGGCGAGAAGTTCTCGACCGAAAGTGTCATATCTGGTTTCTACTGGTTGGAGGGTACGCGATTAAAAACTAAGAGGCTTCCAAAGTCCTTCGATCTCTAGTTCCAACGTGGCCCAAATAGAAAACTCAGAAGCATCGGTTGTGAGTAGACATGTTCGATAAAAATCTGGATGCGTAAGTATTGTAGCATTTGCTAACGAGTTTATGGCGAGACAGAGTTATTCTTCGTCTTCAGGCGACGAAGAAATGATGGAGTTTCCTCTAAGTCATTCGCGATTCCACAGGTGCCTACACAACGAATAAATTTTTCTTGATAGGTCGCGAAGTAATTTGCGATACTAGTTAAGACCACTCAAAATTTTCTGTAATTCACTTTAAGTCTTCGGTGACTTAATATCCTTGATCGAATTTGCCTTCAACGGCAAAGATTGAATACCTTGTGGCGGCGGATCTGAGTAGGTCAGCTGGATTAGGCAGGTTTTACGAATCAGTCTGTGTGCAAGTATTGAGACTACGATAATCCCCGCACATCCTGAATGTTGCTGGTTCACCCTTTGGTACTACTGCCACAGACGACGCATAAGGTGAGCTCGATCGTGCACAGATGCCTTGTTGACGTAGCATGGCGAATTCTAGCTCGGCGGCCTTATGTTTGTTTGGTGCCAATGGACGTGCTCTTAGAGGACGAGGAAGTGGATTTGTTAAGATGATACAATGAGCTGTGATGGCATGTTTCCACTTGAGATTGGGCATAAAAAACAGAAGTTCGAAAATCTCTTCATGTCGCTTTAGAACATCGTCCAGTTGTGGTACATCAGGAACTGGAGGAATTAGCTGGATGAGACTGCTTTGACGCGAGTCGTATATTTAAGCACTGATGAAAGCAACTGATTGTCTGCAGTGCGTATCTCTAATGTTCTTGGAGGAATGGTAAGGTCGAAGTGTTCGAGGAAGTCACGTCCAATGATGTTTCTTGTCGTATTGGCAATGATGAAAGGATAATTGAAACATCTTTTTGAGTTGGAGAACGAGATTGTGTGTACTCGTACCCCAAACGTTGCTATGTTGGAGCCATTGGCGCAGGTAAGACTGCTGGTGTTGACTGGGTGGGTAGGTTCGAAATAATTGTGGCGTAGTAAGCTTACATCTGATCCAGTGTCTATGAGAAATAATTTGCCAGAGTTTGCGTCACGGATGAGGTAGTATGTTGATAGTGGCAACTGACGATGGGACTGGTTGCTGGCATTTGGGCGTTTGAAGCATGACTTGACTGGCGACGTCACTGTAAAGACAGTAGTTTGATTGCGCTCTACCGTGATAGCAACTTACTTCAAGCCATGAGACGTGGCGCGGACAACAATTTTCGAATGATCAGCCTCTACTGCCGTAGAGGAGGCTGACCCCAGCCGTTTTCCGAACCCTCCACGGGCGGATCATCTTGAGTTGACGAATGTGACCGCGCCCATTTGAACGTCGTGTCTGTGCACGGGAATGTGCAACTATTTCTGAGGCAATAGCGCGTGAAGTGGCCGTAGCTGCGGTGATTCGGACACCATTCCGCCGGTAGCTGTGGAACTGAGGCCTGGCCTCTGGACGTCGACCTCCTGGCGCTGTTTCGGGATGGTCGTCGACGCTAGTCACGCCTGCTCTGGTCGCGTCTATAGTGGACGGCATCGAGTGAGACCGAATTTCGCCTGAGAGTGAGGTTCTCGAGCAGGCTGATGAGGCGCTCATTGGTGACATTTGTTCCGGCTGATGATGCGTTGGATTGGGATTCGGACAAACGTGAGGTGATGTAATCTTTCTCTGAGGCAGGTGAGCTGTAGTGGTGTTTCTTCCACCACTTGTCTAGACGTGCCGGCAGAACGTCGTCTTGAACTTCAACGGATTGGCGCAGGAACGTGGCCATTTCTTGGAGTGCCGGAGGGAGCTTCTGTATGAATAGTCGCATCAAGATTTCCTTGGGCAGGTTGAATTCCAAGGCTTTCTGCTCCATCTCTCTAAATAGCTCAGAAGGCTTGCCGCTACCTAGGAACATCTTGCTCATCAATTCTGTAAGCCTGTTTTCTCGATCTGGGGTCAAGCGCTGCTTGACGGCGCGTTGAGGGCTCTGACATGGCTGCGCACATGTTCCCTCAGTGTATTGATGCAGGATGTCTTTAAGTCCGCGTCTGAAAGAAATTGGGATTGTCTCACAGGCCCTCAAAAATATTGAATATGCCTGGTAACTGCTGTTGAGATCCGTGCTTATGATTAGTCTCCGAACTTTTTCCAATGGGTGATGTGAGAAGGCTAAGTCGAATAATCATATGTATATTGTACACAATGTTGCAAAGCATAATTAAAATTCACTGTTGGTTCAAATTGACCGTGCTCTAGACGGCAACAAAACGATATGTTGTCAACAAAATTGAATGTCTTATACACAAGTAATTATCAATTCACAGTTAAACAAAACGGACCGTGCTCTAGACGGCAACAAAACGATACATTGTCAACACAAGTAATTATCAGGAACACCAACGCCTGAATCGTGATGAATACATGCAAATAATTGAAAATATATGATGATATAAATAAAGTCACTGGTAAATATTGTCACTGATAATTGATGGATAAAAATCGTGTAAAATCAGTCTTGAAAAACATCACAAATAATTATTCCACTGTTTGCTAATTTTTTAAATTATTTAATTATAATAATCCATTGTACTCTGATGTTCTGATACGTAGAATCATATACAAACAGTAATCACTTGTATAAACTGAGAATAATTCAAAGAAGAAGAATAAATCCACAAGGGAACCATAATCCACCGCATGTTCCATGCGTATTGCGCGCGGGTGTGTATATTTATTAAACAAAACCCTATTAATTACAATTAAATTTGCAGTTCAAGAAATCTCAATTAAAACTGCTTGAAACTAACAGAGATTGTTTCTAAAATCACAATTAAGAGAAATATTGTGTAAAAACAGAGTTAGATTATTTGACCTTAAAGAGTACTATATTTGTCAAAATTGAACATCGTTGGGTTGTAACGCGGAGCCGCGTGTTACAAACCAATAATGTGCAACTAACCAATCAAGGCTATTTAAGCACGGTGAATTTACCATGCAAGTCAGTTGTCGCGTTTGCCTTCTGGTGTGCGTTTCTCCGATGTGCTGTCTGCTACTTTTCACATACGCTGATTTTTGGGCTTGCTTCACACACATTGACAATTTCAGTCACGCCGATCTTCTTGCTGAACAACTAGAGAGACGAGCCAGTTATTGCAGAACTTCAACGAGTTTACTTAGCGGAAGTTCAACACTACAACAGAAGGAAACACAACCCAAGTCAACCAAAGCTGGTTGTCTAGGAGTACTTCTGGCTACTGCTACATCAATTGACTTACTCAGCAATTGCCGAAGAACCCAAGACCGGCCCTGTTATAGGCCACTCAACATAACTAACTTCGTCTTCCTGGCACTCTAACGAACTTTGTAATGTCGTACGGCATTTACTTGAAGCTGGGGCGTTTACAGAATTGCCGACCGCGCCAGGATACCGAGTACTGTTCTTACTTTATAGCGTCGTACGGCATTTACTTGAGGCTGGGGCGATTACAAACTCCACATGAAAATAAATAAACATTTTATTTTTACGTTTGGTTAATCCACTGTTTCTTCATAAAATTAATTTTTCGAGGGAATAAGTTTTAAAACATTGCAATGATTTCTAAAAAATGTAATTAAAAAAATCCTTTTGTGTATTACAATTAATTGGTTTGCTACTTTTCCGTTTTTGCATTTGTTGTTCGATTGCAACACGCGGCTTCGCGTTACAACCCATTGAAGTTCAATTTTGACAAATATATTTCTCTTTAAGGTCACATAGGCTAATTCTGGTTTTACACAATATTTCTCGTAACTGTGATTTTAGCAACAATCTCTGTTTGTTTCAAGCAGCTTTAATTGAGATTTTTTGAACTGAAAATTTAATTGGAATTAATAGAGTTTTGTTTAAAAAAAGAGACACCTGCGCGCAATACGCCGGTAACATGCAGTGTATTTATGTGATTTAACGCTCAAAGCCAGGATTTATATATTTTGTGTGCTTTAACCATTCTTACATAACCACTAACAGTTCAGCTAAGACTTTCTGGATTTATATTTTGTGTATTTCTGAATTATTTATCCGAAACCCTACAGTTCAGTGGATTTTTGTGATTTAACACACAAAACCTAGCATACCGTGGATTATTTTGACAACGCAAAACCTGGATTTATAATTTGTTCTTATTGTGACTACTTGTATACGACTTTTATATTTGCTTTGCTACATTGTGTTCAATAAAGGAATGAAATTTTGACTGAGCGCTTCGGGAAAGGGCCAGGGATTAATCATGAACGCGGATTGTAATAACAGCTACCAGATATAGGTAGGAAGGTACAAACTTACTAAATAGACAGCTAGCACGCAGAAACTCTTACGTCAACTACAAAACCTCCTACACTATTGTGTACTTTTTGACATTGTGAACGAGGTTAACTCTCTGGTTCCTAACGTTATTCGTGTCTTAATAATTGTATTGTGTCGGAAGTTGTGCTTATTTATCTAATGCTGGAATTGAAAATCCAAACAATGCAGACATTTTTCTGGTTCTGGATTTGCTGTTATATGATGGCATTTCAGGTCGATTGCTGATCCGGAAACGATTCCATCGCTTAATCCTACAGATTTAGATAAAAATTTCTTTTGCGGTAAATGTTACTGTTATTGAGATTAATGCCAGTCTCATGCAATATGCGGCTATTAAAAGTGAATAAATTAATAGGACGGGTTCATATGATCAGTCTGGAATGACATCCGCAGTTGATAATTCCAAGTACAATAGACCTAGAAAGTCCTTACACTCAATCGCGTACAGAGACGGCATTTGATAAGTTCGCGGTGGTGTATATATAAGCGCAATTCATTTCCTTCGCAAGACTCAAAATTTGTTACTTCATGCATCTGTCATCGGCAGACTGTCTCGATCTCTGTTTACGGCTGTTCGTTTTTGCTATTATAGATACAATGTCTCATTAGCTGTTTTTGCCTTCAGTCATGCAACTCTTGCTGCTTTGCTAATAGACAATTTGGAGTGCTTATTTCATTAATAACTTTCGTCCGCTTGGCAGAATCTAGGTTTTGAAGCAGGTATAACTGTCAAAATTTACCGTACACTTCGACGTTTTGTTTGCCGGATCTTTTTCCTATTAATTTTCTGGCTGACATCTATCTCACCAACCAACACATAACAAAACAACATGACACGTAGCACAAAGCTATCGGCACATTTAGAAGCCATTGTGGGCTCTAGTTTTCTCTCTACTTGCAGTAGTATAAGGTGAATTTAAGTTAAACATGTTTGATAGACTCAATTGTATTCATTTAAAATTGTATTAGGCACTGTGACCGAGTATTTTTCACGTAACATTGCACCCCAACAGTTTGGTCTAGACGAAGGTTTAACACGAAATGCAGAATAATAAAATTACCTGAGCCCAACTGATCCTTATATGCTCGAATAAGAAAACCAACTAATTTTAGTATATTTGTATTGTTAAGTGAAGGATAAAAATTGTAAATTTTGCAACCGTTAAAACAATATGGCTACTTCAATCAAACAATTAGGCCCACACAAGTCAAGCCAAAATATTTAAAAACTATAAACAATCACGATTTAAAAATAGAAATGCTCAAAATTATTGAAACATAAAATGATCCAGAATTTAAATGAATATTTTTATTTTTTAATATTATTTGATTGTATCAACCACTTTGATTTATATTTATGAATAGATCGTTACACTTCTTTTGTTGGACGAAATAATTCCTCCACACACGCAACTTTCTCAAAAAGGGCGTTTGGTAGTAGATGTATTCTCCGTGGTTTGGCTGTCACTCCATCCTTTCGGATCTAATTTTGCATATTAGTGACCCTGAAATCGACACTGTGTATAATTCATTCACCCTTCTTGTGGCAGGTTCACATGACGTTGATAGTGCGTCATGATCTTGTGGCTCAATTGAAAATGTTACCGATGTCATATACAGTGGGTCTTCTAAGTGTTGCCCGATTGAAGCTTGCATATGCAAAGTTTGGTTGCGCATTATTCGTTCTCGCCATCAATCCATATAAACTGTGGAGTGCAACGATCCAAAATTACACAATCCTATTTGCTATTTGCATCAAGGACAATATTTTTTTTCTGACATCCACTAAAATTTATATGGCCCTTGCACAATGTAATCAAATAGATATTCCTATTCTCATTAGCTCAGTATACATGCGACACCTAGCCCAAATTCTAGGCTAGATAGCTCTTAGTTTTGAACTTTATTGTCTACATCAGAGCTAAATGACACTTAGTATATCCAAGTGCTCCAACAAAACAGTCCATGTAACAAGAAGCTTAATTAAGATTATTTAGAATGTCTACTAGATCATGTAATTAAATAATAGCTGATTGCGCGGGTGGTGGTAAAAATTTTAAAATCAAGATTAAGAGCTTGAAGTAAACACCAATACCATTGTATATAACCAGTCGTCAAATCACATAACAAGCTTATCGCCAGTCGCACGTACTGACACGTTTCGATCTTTTTTGATCATCATTAGAGTACGACGCCAAACTGACTAACGAGGATCAAACTGCATTGCATGTATATGGAAAGCGAAATTAAATATGCGGCTCTCACCTTTAGTAGTCTTGCATGCACTATATTTGACAGGACATGTCTAATAGATCTCTAGGGAGCTTTAATGGCTCACTATAAACCAACTCGGTTGTTGAAGTTTAAAATGTGCCCTGTGTCTGCAGGGTATGGCCAATAAAAGTATAGAAATATCGTATACCAAGCTAGTACCATTCGTATACAACGAAGCTTACAATTAAATGAATATTGGTTGCGCGGGTGGATTTAACAATTAATTGAATCAAGGTTGTTTGACGGCTCAGAAGAATTCGCCGACATATTGTCAAAATGGAATTCAAATTTCATTTACGCGGTACCAATCAATATAAGCATAATTTTCTGTTAACCAATGGTGTGCGAGCTTAAGCTTGCATAAGTATATAAGCATGATGCATTTACAATGCATCATTCATACACGTTTGACATTTCCTACTGTGCACTACGCGTAATTGCTGTCGTGATAAACACTTGACTGTCTACCTACGCTGACTTCTTCACTTGCGTATGTTAATCTGTGTTGCCTATTCACTTAGATCTCAGTCACGCCAATTTTCTTGTTGCTGTACGACAAGTCATACGAATCGATAATCTATAAATCAGACTTATACGTGCGCAAGCCACTACGGTGTTGCCGCAGATCTTCAACAAGACAATTCTGAGGCTTCGCACAGCAACTCACCTCTGTGGTTTCGACTCCATTCAGAAAGCAACACCAACCAGTCAACCAGAGCCGGTGTGTAGTTTCTAGGAGTACTTCTAGACATTGCAACACTGCCTAACGTTCTCGGCATTCAGCGGAAAACGCAATCCCGGCCCTGATAAGGGCTACTCACTGTACTTTTTTATCATTGTCTACGGCAATTTACTACTTTGTAACGTCGCCCGGAATTTACTTGTAGCCGAGGTGTTTAGAGTTCCGATATTGATATAAACAACTGTCCCATTACGTACATATATTTGTCAGTATAAGCTAAGATTTGGAGATTGTAGTAAGCGCGATTAATCCAGTGACCAGTTTCGTCTTTATAAGTAATTCATCGCGTGCTGTGTAGAATTTATCCTGACTGCGGCATATTCTGGACAGTACTTGATGAGTTCCCAATAAGGACGAACCCGGTCTACTGAAAGAATTATATTTTCTACATTATACAATGTGCATAATTGGACATGTATTTAGTAGTTCTTAATTCACGATGCAGCCATTCCACCATTCAATTTGCACGTGGATTGTGCGCAATATATGGCATTTCATTTATTCCTATGTTAATCAGAGACTCTCGCGATCACTGATGACACTTACCGGTACACAATATCGTGACACCCAATTATTTTGTTACTTAAACAAAACTTCCGGTGCTGCCAAATTCTAAGTGTCGCCATTACAAATCGACGACTGAAGCGATCTTTCATTTTGAGTAAGTATTTTGTATGTTAACAGCTGGTATTGTTATGTTGTTCGACAACTGGTTAAATACAATGGGATTGGTGTTTACTTCAAGCACGCAAACTTGATTTAAAGAATTGTTACCACCACCCGCGCAATCAATTATTGTTTAAATTGTATTGCCTATATATGTATATGTGGCGAAAGCTGCAAACAGTTAATGTTCGTGACTGCATAGAAATTGTGCAGCCGACATTTCCAGTCAAGTTCAATGTATGCGAGACTGCTAGAGGTGAGAGCCGCATATCTAAATTTGATTTCCATATATATTCAATGCGGTTTGATCCTCGATAGTCAGTTTGCCGTCGTACTCTGATGATGATCATGGAAGGTCGAAACGCGTCAGTGCGTTGCGGCTGGCGGTAGTTTTGTTATGTTGTTCGACGACTGGTTAAATACAATGGGATTGGTGTTTACTTCAAGCACGCAAACTTGATTTAAAGAATTGTTACCACCACCCGCGCAATCAATTATTGTTTAAATTGTATTGCCTATATATGTATATGTGGCGAAAGCTGCAAACAGTTAATGTTCGTGACTGCATAGAAATTGTGCAGCCGACATTTCCAGTCAAGTTCAATGTATGCAAGACTGCTAGAGGTGAGAGCCGCATATCTAAATTTGATTTCCATATATATTCAATGCGGTTTGATCCTCGATAGTCAGTTTGCCGTCGTACTCTGATGATGATCATGGAAGGTCGAAACGCGTCAGTGCGTTGCAGCTGGCGGTAGTTTTGTTATGTTGTTCGACGACTGGTTAAATACAATGGGATTGGTGTTTACTTCAAGCTCGCAAACTTGATTTAAAGAATTGTTACCACCACCCGCAATCAATTATTGTTTAAATTGTATTGCCTATATATGTATATGTGGCGAAAGCTGCAAACAGTTAATGTTCGTGTCTGCATAGAAATTGTGCAGCCGACATTTCCAGTCAAGTTCAATGTATGCAAGACTGCTAGAGGCGAGAGCCGCTTATCTAAATTTGATTTCCATATATATTCAATGCGGTTTGATCCTCGATAGTCAGTTTGCCGTCGTACTCTGAAGATGATCATGGAAGGTCAAACGCGTCAGTGCGTTGCGTCTGGCGGTAGTTTTGTTATGTTGTTCGAAGACTGATTAAATACAATGGGATTGGTGTTTATTTCAAGCTCGCAAACTTGATTTAAAAAAATTGTTACCACCACCCGCGCAATCAATTATTGTTTAAATTGTATTGCCTATATATGTATATGTGGCGAAAGCTGCAAACAGTTAATTTGTGACTGCATAGAAATTGTGCAGCCGACATTTCCAGTCAAGTTCAATGTATGTAAGACTGCTAGAGGTGAGAGCCAATATCTAAATTTGATTTTCATATATATTCAATGCGGTTTGATCCTCGATAGTCAGTTTGCCGTCGTACTCTGATGATGATCATGGAAGGTCAAAACGCGTCAGTGCGTTGCAGCTGGCGGTAGTTTTGTTATGTTGTTCGACAACTGGTTAAATACAATGGGATTGGTGTTTACTTCATGTACTCAAACCTCAATTTTTTTCGTCATATTCCATCATACATATCCTTCAGAAACTAACTTTGTTGGAGCTTTATAAGATGGATGTCACAACTCATGTAGATGTTAAATTGTTTTGGAGTGTAACTCCAACCATATATACGGTCTTGTTGGAGCTGTGGAAGTTTTATATAGCAAAAAATTACCACTCATTAACTTGCGAGTACCTGCTCGACTGCAGCATTATTCGGTCTGCTAATTACATCTGCTACCATGTTTTTCTGACTAACTAAATATAAAACATTAAATCAAATACTGCTAATTACCCAGCGTGTGTAATTAAACCTCGTAGATTTAGAAACTTTGCTTATCATCGGCATATGTTCAATTAGTGCTCCAATTGTAGCACAGCAGCATATAATGAACAAATCTCTGTACCAAAGATATTTGTACCGTTTTTCTCAAATGTGATGCCTTCGGCTTTGTTTGATCTCACATAGCATTTCCCTTGCTCTCAGAAAATTCTTTTGGTCCTCCTAATCTAAGATAATAGGCCAGGAATTCTTGATCTTACTCTTCTCACATATGAGTTTAGTGTTAGCTGTTGTAAATTTTTGGCTAGATCTAGAAAGATACGTCGATAATATCTGTTCATACTCAAGAACAAACGCAGTTTGTGTACGTGCCGGGGTATCACTTACATCTATAATTAATTTAATCTTATTTTCCAAGAGTATAATGATAATATATAATCTATAAAACCGTCACAAATGTAAAATTCTGGTATGTTACTTTAGTCAAACGATAGGATAAAATTAAACAATCTTTGATTGCGGGGGTGATGGTAATTATTCCATAAAGCAAGATTGCGAGCTTGATGTAAACATCAATGCAATTTTATTTAATCAGTCGTCAAGCAGCATAGCATAACTACCGTCAATCACGCGTACTGACGCGTTTCAACCTCCTTTAACCATCATCAGAGTACGACGGCAAATTTTCTAGCAAGGACCAAACAGTAATGCATATATATAGGAAGCAAAATTAGATATGCTGTTCTCACGTCTAGTAGTCTCGCAAACATTGTACTTGACTGGAAATATCGGCTGCACTATATATATGCAGGCACGATTATTAACTTTGGATCCTCGCTAGTCAGTTTGCTGTCGTACTCCAATGATGTTCATGAAAGTGTGAAAAGCTTCACTGTGTGTTACTGATGGTAGTTTCGCAATTTTGTTCGACGACTGGTTAAATACGACTGGATTGGTGTTTAATTCATGCTTGCATACTTCATTTAAAATATTGTTACAACTACCCATTTGATCAATAATTGCCTAATTGTTTTACCTATATATATGTGGCAAATTTTACAAAAGTTAATGTTCTTGACTGCATAGCAATTGAGCAGCCGACAATTCAAGTCAAGTACAATGTATGCGAGACGACTATAGGGGAGAGCAGTATATATAATTTTGATTTCCATATATATGCATTGCGGATGGATTTTGACTAGTCAGTTTGCCGTCATATTCTGATGATGATCATGAAAGGTCGAAACGCGCCAGTACGTGTGACTGACGGTAGTTTTGTTATGTTGATTGACATCTGGTTAAATACAATAAGATTGTTGTTTACTTCAATCTCACAAACTTGATTTAAAGAAACGATTGGATATTTGACTGGCATTTGTCAGATTAAAAGCCATTTGAAGAAATTAATGAAATCTGCTCCTGTAAATTGGATAACGGTGTCTCATAGAACTTACCTCCTTCGGTACTGATAATATGCCATCATAAGGTCTAAATTTGAACTAATCTCATCATTCATTATTTCTCAGATAGAATGTACCGGTTGTATAAAGGATATGAATCACACTTAGTCACAGAGTTCAATAAAAAATAGTTCCTACAAACCCTTCGTGGTCATGGTTCTGATTTGGAACTACCACTGCCGGGGATACAAAATTGTAATTTCACATACTAAAATTTTTCTCTTTGCGCAATGGGAAACATTTTTTAAAAGAAATCTGTTGCATGTGTTGTGCTAAATGATGGGCATTTGATGAGTAAGACAACGATTCCTCCATCTCCATTTGCTGCTCTACTCCTGTCTTCAACTAATGTGACCTGGTACTGAAAGGTTTAAACACTGCAAGTTGCTTCTTGATGATGTCAGCAAAATCATCTGCGACTGCGGGACCGGGTAGATTAACCGATCTAATCACGGAGTTTTCAGATTCAGCATATGTTAGTGTACCGTGTCTTTTTCAATTGGTCATGGATTTATAATCAAACGACAAATTAAAATTGGTTTAAAATTTATCCTAATATTAAGATCCTTCAAGTAAGCTACCAGAAATTTCCACTTAAAAATAAAATATCTTTCCTCAAGTTACTGACTGTAATTCCACACATTTAACACCTATTGGCCAACTTTTTTACTTTACTGCGGCTGACTCCTTTTGGAGGATAAGCCGGCTCCATTGATTTCATGGAGTTTCTTGGGAATATGGTACAAGTGGTGTCCCCTCACCACTCGGCTTTTTGATCGAGGACGCACCTCTAGCCTTTGCACATCCAAGCGCAGTCTGCAAGGCAGCAGTAAGTTGCATGGTTGCCAGTGGCTGTTGAGAGCTCATTCGCCATTCGGAAGTACGGGGTACTGTCCAGGAGTCCATGTAATCCTGTGGCTGTTGAACCCTTTTGTGACGGGGAACACACGCCGAGTCATGGTGCCGTCGTCGGGCTCATGTGGTATTTTATAGGAGATCCGATTGCCGGTCGGAAATCCACCACGCCCTGGTGACACCACCGCCATAGCCCTGTTAGCCCATGTACGATCGGCCATCGAGATATGGTTGACACCGTCGTACCACAATGAGGAGGGGATGGATTTTACGACGGCTATTGGCCAAACATTGGCTGTCAATACTTGATAACAAAAATGGAAAAGTCTGCATCCACTACATCTGACCTAAATATGCTTACTGCAGCACCCGTGTCAATGAAAAATTACTGTTTAACTAATTCATCTCTAGTGATGAATTTGCTACTGGAAAGTCCGGCGATGTTCCGTAGATCTCCGCTTAAGCAGAATCTAATCCTCTTTCCTGCAGTTTTTATGCTTTTTTCTGTTGTCGCATTTTCAAATTTAGACTTCAGTTTAGCCTTGATATGCACATCATGGAGCCTTTGCAACTAAACCCCTCTCTACTAACATAGAGCAAAGTAAGAATTTGAGGCCGTATATTCTCTGCATTTCCCGGTAAAATATTTCTCTGAAACAATGTAGTGCTGCCTTGTCATTTGATTTCAACTAATCGTTGGCAGAAGCAACCTTCTCCAAGACACTTCTCACTCCATCCATATTCATAATATGGCCCTTCAAAATCCTTGTCCGACTTGCATCATCGGCGCCTTTATTCCCTGTTTTGACCTTGAGATTGTGATTTATTCAATGCCATGTCTTCGTTTTTGCGCTTGATGTTCATAATTTATACAAGGGGATATTAAACATCCTCAAGTAAAATCAAAGTGAATTGTGTATATGCCCTGATCTGCTGCATTCTGACAGAATCTGTTGTCAAAACGTGTACCTGTGGTTCTTTTAGTCTGTACACGCAATCCAACCCTCGGAGTTTTCTTGACCAATCTACATTCAAGGTATCAAAGTTCTCTAATTTAGTTCTAAGCCTTTCTGATATTTCAGCTGTAAATTTAAATTAACAGCTTCTTGGGAAATATTCATCACGGAAGCTTCCGCACATGAACTTTCATAAAGCACTGAAAAAAATTGACGCCTTACCTTCGCTATGCGCAACAACTTGCACATTTGAGATGACCCGCCTGCATGGAAGCTCGGCATTTACTAACTCAAGAGCACTGGGTTGTATTTCGGCTTTGAATTTGTCTCTGAAGTTGAAAATAATTGTCCTATGATTTTCTAGTAGCGCCATCCATGCAGCAACAAAATGATCCACTTTTACACCGAGAGAGTAAACTTTAAATAGCATTTAGGCGTCTTTGATTCACACCAAATTTTTATTAGATTTGTATGTTGAACAGACTGATAAGATTTAAATAAGTGCGCTCGCCATAGCAATTTTCTTTTATTCACAACAATGTTCTGCTGCTGCGAATTTAGGCAATTGATATCGTAGAACATATAATTCGGATCTCTTCGTTTGCAAGGATTATTGATATGGACTCAGATCATCAGTAAGATTCAACATGGCTTCAATACAACTTTTGGTACATCCTGCTTCTTCCAAACTATTGGTTCTTATGCATTTGCCATGAACTTCACTAAATAATTCAAAAAGAGTACACAAAGTAAGCTTCTAAAAGGACTTCGCGGTATCCGCCTCTGCTCTGGTACACACAACTATCAAAGCAATAGACGGTACAGTTTCCCTGGCAACCTTAATCACACGCAAAACTACTACACACACTCTAGACTTTGTAATATTGACATATTCGTATTATTAATTTGCTTCCGGGGGCTACTTAAAAAATTTGACAGATGCAATTTATACATTGGTTAGTATAACTAATTTGCAGATTATCTGTGTAGCACAAATCTGTAGGAATTAATTTTATATTGGATTTCCAGCAGACTGTTACTACTAATATACGGATGGATTTATAACATGCATTGCTATTAGATTTTGATCGTGAAAAAAGTCAACGCAATATCATCAGCGTTTTATTTATAGTAAAACTGACCGCAGAAAATATTATTTTGTGTATCTGAGTTTTTAAAAATTCTATTTAATCCTTGAAAGATTTTTTGTATTTTGGCAATTTAACCGTTCTAAGTCAAGCCGAAGAATTTATTTAAACATTGTTCAATTTGTTCAATCCATGATAACAGTCTAAGATTTTTGCAAACGAACAGTTCAAGTCTACGAATTTATTTAAAAGCAGCGGTTACATTTCCAAATTCCGTTAGTTTAATCTGTGGTAGCTCTTATTGGGCATAATTCAAAAGTCATTTCGAATAATTCATTTAACAGCGGAAATTTAGCTCCAAACTCCGTCGGTTCCATCTGTGGAAGCAGTTTTAGCTAAGCGTTCTGTTAGTAACAATTAAGAAACACAGAGCATGTATACTTTGAATTATAAAATTTTTGTGTTCTATATATTTTAATGCATTTTGATATTCGGACAAATTATGGATGTTGCTGATCTCATATTGCATGGGGATTGCGTGTCATCTTTTATGCGTGTGGATCCCGTGTTTGCTACATTCCAAGGTCACGGCTTCCACCGACAACTGTCAAAATTATTCGCAGAACCGAAGGATTTACCCTAAACTTGATTCAATTAGGAAGTTGCATGACCCTATTACCGGTCTCAGCCTATCGGAGCTATATTTCACTAACACAATGCACCATTTTAACACAAAAAACACCCTAATTAACTTAAAAACAGGCTATTAGGTCCTGCTAAATTCGAAGCTGCCCAAGGTAAGATTTCAACACCAATGCAAGAAGGCATCATCAAACCATCAAAAAGTTTTTGGGCATCCCCATTGCACATGTTCCTAACGTTACCGAATCATACAGAACGCGGGGCAATTATTACAGGTGACTAAGCCCGTTACATACCTTATTCCCAAAATAAATTCGATGGTTGAAGTATTTAGTTACAGCAATTAATTCTCATTGGACAATTTTAGACAAGCAAACCACCAAATTCCGGTAACAAATAAGATATAAAAAAAACTGCCACAAGCCGGAGCCCACATTTGCTTTTTATATTATATGACCACCTTCTTAAAGCTAAGGTCTTGTGAAGCAACAATATGAGGTCAACAGTATCACACCATAAAAGGCATTTTTTAAATATACATCAACTCCATCGGTTACACAATTCAAATATTCACTCACGTATAACCTGAAATACAATGTCGATCATGCGCTAGCTCAATTGATCTTACCGAACATTTTTCATCATCTATGATCTAGTCTTTCCAGGAGAACCAACTTATGCCTGACATCGTCTGTTGCAAGCCAAATTCTATAATGCATAGCAATACCTAGTGGTTACTTCGCATCGTCTCATTGATGAGGCAGATAACAACTATGCACCATCGCATCGTGTACACATTGCAATAAAATTTTTGTTAACTATGAGTGGTTCATTAACAGGTTGCTTAACTGGATTTGAACTATACTATACAATACCAATCAAACCACTTCATGAGACATTTTTCATTTTTCATTTCATTTAGAGACGAAATTTATGGTAACTGGTCAAATTATATAACCGGCATCTTGCAAATAAATGTTTTTAAATGGCACAATTGCATTCATTGGCACTAGACCAATGAAAAAACACGCGATACATAAACAAATTATATGCGTTCTACATCTACATAAGAGCAATCAATTTCCAACGAAACACACTTTGACCTGCTCGTAATATGCAATTGGTTTCACTTTCTGCTACACTAATTTTCTGCACTTGAAGTCTCATTTCCGTTTTTACTCACGCTATTTACCAGCACATATTTATACCATTCACGCCAATTTCTTGTTGCTATGTATTCTAGCAAACGTTACAGTAAACATTATTTTTCGTAGGTCTACATTTTCCTGCTTATTTGGTGTTGCCGCAGATCAACAAAAAGCGTCACTACGGCTTCAATTATATATTGACTTACCTTGTTTCAACCATCTACTAGTTTACGTGCGTCTGCTCAAAAGTTCATTAAGCAACAAACAGGGCACATATAGCAAACATCTGGAGGGACTTATGACATCCGCCTCTGCTCCGTTACACATAAAACTCTCTGTATTAGCCCGTGAGTAAATTTATCACTCTCTTAAAGGTAGAAAATGTAATGTTTGTTCTATTGACTTCATAACGTTGCATACCACTCTAAGTAGGGTATTTCAACAGTTTATAAGTCAAATCCAATATGGAACAAGGAAATTTTTCTCTCCTTTCATCTCCTTCTCTTATTCCTTTTGTCAAATATTCTGCATCTTCACACTAAATGTTACTTTCGCTTTCTATCAAAATGAGACATATTACAAAGTATGTAATAAAGCTTTGGGTGAATGCTCACCGTCTTACTGTTTGCTGTAATATACCTTTACAAAATTGGAGATCTTAAAACAGAAAATGTAATCACTCTACTTGTCGAGGTGCAACCAAGCTCTCTTTTCCCCAAATATATGAGATGGAGAAGTCAAATTCTGCTAGTCGGGCTATTTTTGAATTCATCCACCGAGAATGATTACGACTGTTGGTTTTACTAAGGAAACTTATCAATAGCTTATGATCTTTCAATACCGTAAACTGATGTTCGTCCAACAAATGCTCAAAATTCAGCACTGCAGTTTAAATCGCAAGTAACTCCTTTCGAGGCGTGTCAAAACGCTTTTCACAAACCTGCAGTTTCTTCTATAATATATTATCAGCTTTACGATACCATTAACTTTCTGATGTAATGCTACCCCCATGGTTACATCAAAAGTACCTGTATCAAACTCAAAAGACTTTGTCTAATACGCAACTTCTAATGTGATTATTTCACTCAACAGTTTTATTGCCCTCTGGAATATCTCCGTATTATCTTGGCTAAAACTGATAGTTCAGGATTTCTCAATCGTACTCTTTTCACGCACCAAATGTCAAGTTAACGATCCCAAAATTCCAGCTAAACTTGATATAAATCTACGGTAATAAATAATCATCCCCAAAAATCTACACCGTAGGCGTAAATTTCAGCGCGCTTGCACCTATTTAATTGCTTGAACCTTATCTTCTAGTGATTTAAATTTATCATTGAGAAGAAAAATTTTAAGATATTTTACTTCTGAGAAACTAACTTAGCTCTTCTTTGGTTTAACATCAAATTATGTTCCAGGTTTGACAGCACAGTGCTCAAGAACTCCATTATATCCCTACGCAAATTCTCTTATTCGGTAGAGGATATGAATCACCTTTCTTTACATAGATCACTTGTCGATAATTAACACAAACCCTACATTTTCTCTGTTCAGGTTTTGGAACTACCACTAAAAGTGATGAAACATTGAAGTTTCACCGTCTAAAATTTATTCCACGCTTAATCGTTTAAATTCTTATATAGCGATTTTTTGCCTATGCTGTGCAACGGTTGAGACTTAAACGAATAAGGTAATTATTCACCATCGCGATTTGGTGTTCTATTTCTGTCTTTAGTTCATTGCACTTGGTATTGAACGGTAGAAGCATTAACAGATGTTTATCGATAACATCCACTAAGTCATCGAGGATGACGAGTCTGGGTGTCCGAACTAATTTAGCGACTAATGATCCAGACTTAATACATGTCAATGCCCTCGTGCCTTATCCAATTATCAGTTTAATTGTATCTAACGGTAGATTGAACTGACTAAAATTATTTAAAATGTCTTAGTCCATCCATAATGACAAATTTGTTGCTTTTGTAGCCAGCAACTTCAGCAAGATTTCCTTCAAAACCAAATGTAAAAGTTTTCCTGACAGTAACAGTGCGTATGTCTTCCATCGAAGCTATCGAACCTGATTTACATGATTTAACAATACCTCTGATAGGCACTCAATCGAACCTTTTATATGTAACCCCCTATATGGCTCCTTTTGATAGGGGTTCTAGTAATTTCCGGAAGATTTACGTGTAGCAACCGAACGAGAGCTACCTTTCCATCATGTACAACCCAACCGCTGAAAGATGAATTTATTGCCTTGACATTTCCCAATCTCTGCATATTTACAATGCAAAATGCACCACTTGCGTAGTCTTTGAATACCATTACGCAATGAAATTTGGCGGCGATTGTAATTCGCCCGTTGACCACACGAATGTGACATACCTCAGCTTAATTCATGCAAACCGCAACTACATAATTTACGCACAGACTATATTTACTAATAAATATCATGAACCACAACTTTGTGCACACTGCAAAAATTATGTTCATTCAAACTCTCATATTGACAGAGATTCGGTTTGCTCAGGAAACAAAATTTAACCTGGCGTCTTTATTTGCATTCCGCTTGACAACTTTCACGCTGCGGCTCTGGAAACTTATCATCATTGCTCTATTTCGTTTCACGTGGTATGACCCACCACTAAGGCAAAAAGGTGTGTAGCAATCACTAATGGTTATTAAGCATCATATTAATGTTGAAGTAAATAACGTCTATGCTCCAGCCGGTATCAGCATATTACGATATATTTTTGGCTAACCTGTGGGCAGAATATTAACCAGTTTCTTAACTGGGTCCGAATTCTGCCCTACATAACTAGTCAAGCCTCACCAGGATTTTTTTCTTTTGTTATATTTTAGAGAGGAAGGTGATAAAACGGCTCAGATTAATTCGCTAAAATTTTCTTAAAATAAATTCAAGATTAAATACGCTGGACCGACGAGAACGAACACTTCCGTGGAACATGTACGTGCGACTTCGGATCTATATAAGCGCGATGCAATTATCATGCAACACATTTTGCACTGCTTGCTACCTGCAAATCCTGTCGCTTTCTTACTTACGTTTACAATGCTGTGTTAATAACCCGACTAGTTATCAGTCACACCTGTCTTTTTGTTGCAGCACATTTAATCATACGTAATCCATTAGTTAATAATCGGATTTCTAAGTATGCCAGCCTTTGATATTGAGTAGCTTTATTGCGTAAATTACTATTTACAACTTATATTAAGCTCTTTACTTTACCTATGTATCGGTTCATAGTAATTCGTCAACATTTTGTTGAATAAATTTAAATATAAATACGCTGGACAAATGAGAACACGCGCTTCCATAGACCAATTACGTGCAATTTTGGATCTATATAAGTTTGGTAAAATAACACGCCGCACATTCTGCTCTACTCGCCATTTGTGACTGCTGTTGCCTTTCTCTGCAGTACTGCCTATCTACACCGGCTGCCTACTTGCGTTTACTACGCTGTATCACTAACTCAGCTAATTGTCATAAACACCAATATTCTTGTTGCTGTGCATCCCGTCAAATGTAGTCGATCAGTTATTAATCGGATTTCTGTGCCAGCCATCTTGGTGTTGCCGCAGAACTTCAGCAAGTCTAGTCAAAGCCTTCGAACAGCAATTTACAAATACTGTATTATCAATTCTACATTTTTACGCGCATCTGCTCAAAGGGTCACAAGCCCATAAATAGAACACAAGAATCCAGTGTCTAGAAGGAGTTCTACACATCCCAACTGTGCTAAGGCACTAAATATCATGTCATTTAGCACTGTATGCCTACTTGGATCTATTAATGGCCACAAACAGACCTGCTCTCCGGATCCTCTTTTGCCTTATTAGTGACGTTACACGACACACTACCTGGAGCATTACAGTGGCAACCGTACTAGGATTGGGGAGCAATGACTATGCTGTGACTCACTAACCTTAATTTTTTTCATAGTAAAAAATCATTAAACAAATTTTTAAACTACGTAGTATTTTTGGACGCGAATTATTAATGAAGTAAAACTATCTAATACGTAAAATTATCAGTTTTGTTATTACTTTCGATGATCTTGGCTTTGCAAGCCTTCTTAATCTTTGACACAATTTTGGGAATTATGCAAAGTAACCTCCAAGTCTAGTCAGCGAATTCTGTGAATCAGTACAAAATAACAGCTTGAATATTATTCAAGCAACAATTCAAATCTGTGAGCTCATTTAACAGCTTCTGTTATGTTACCGACACAGTACAAGTTACTAAACTCGCGGATCATCTTCTCGTCCAAACGACAATCGAGATCTCCTCGATTCTTCAGTCGATATTCTCCAAAGAATTGCTGCAATAATCACCAAAAGTGTGTTTATATTTGACGAAATTTTCTGAATAAACAAAACGAATGCCAGTTTCTTTCCATATATGATCAGAAGAAACAAACAAGGAACAGAGCATATACTTCAAACACAAATGATATCATCATCATCGTTATCATAATCATCATCATCATGATTAGGCCACAACATACATAAAATTGACTAGTGTTTGACTGCCATATAACCATAAAAAGCAAGAAAAACATATATAACGACAAAAATTGTAATTTAGGCAAAAATTATTATTTAGATTTACGATAGAGAGAAAGAATATGAGTACCTAGTTACTATAAATATATTTAGAAAGATAACTGACGAAGTTAGGCAAACTAAACCTCTACACAACACCATTATGGTGAAGTCAGCATTAGGACAGGGCAACATCAGAAATATTGCTATTGTATTGCAAAATATATAATCAACATTCAAATGTATATTGCTGCAGTTTATGTTGATTCCTTGCGTCCATGTAGACCTTAATTTGAAGATTGTACAACCGATAATGTCATGCAAAATTACCCTCCTATTTGCCTATATGACCCGGCCAAGTAACCCAATGCGCCATAGCACCACAACAGGTCAACATATCGGACTTAAGAAAAGCTCTCTACCCTCAGCTAAACTGAAAGCTGCCCAAGAACAATTTTACATATTATTGGATTAGGGCATCATCGGACCAACAAAACGTTCATCGGCATCACCATTGTAATCTGTCTCTAAATCAAACGGATCATATGTGGCCTGCAAGGATTATCGCAAGCTCAATACTGTGACTAAATCTGATTCATACCACATTCATAATATTAATACATTGCTTGTAAACCACAGTTGTAACAATGAATTATCAGTGACAGAACTCAGACAAGCCTAACACCACATACCATTAGCGCCAGAAGATATAACGAAAACTTCTTTCATCACACTTTTAAACATTTTGAATACATTTATAAGCCTTTTGGTCACAAGTGTGACACTTAGATATTTCAAAGGTCTAATTTCTTACATTCTTCGCCAAAGAAATTGGACATAAGGTGTAATACCGGCTCCTACTGATGCGTCGCAAGTAAGCAGGAAATGAGTGTGCACATAAAATTATACGTTCCGTTCATGCTGTTCTTGGTTTATCCTTTTGTTCATTTTTGAACTAATTTGTTACTAGGTGCACAACACTTAATACACAATTTCAGAGGTTCATTGAAAACATTCTTCGCGATGGTACCGAGTTTTTTATGTCAAATATTAATGCCATAATGATTGTGGGTTCCTTACTTGAACTCTCAAGCCGCGCATCTTAGAAATGTCCTACTGCACTTGGCAGTTCAAGGACTCAAAATAAATTGTTACAAAATACAAATTGTAACTACATCCGTTAATTTCCAAGATGTCGTATTACAGCTCAAGTTATACAGCATTTGTTATCTAAGGCCAATTCTATCAAGAACGCTTTGTCACCAAAGATCTTGAATGACTTACAGAAAATATTGCGAGTTCTCAACTACTATCGCGCAAAATTTGGACAAATGATTGTAGCTCTAAATATAAATATCGATATATGATATCCAGCCATGTGTAGAAATGGCAGAAATACAAACAGATGAAAATACGCCTTCTAAAACTAATGAATCCGGTGAAGAAATGCTGAATTTTTTAGCGAATTAAATTTTGGTACGTAACAGCAAACAAGACCGGGTAATATTATTTATGAATTTTTTAGCGAATTAAATTTTGGTACGTAACAGCAAACAAGACCGGGTAATATTATTTATTCTTTATGAGAGTGTTGATCCAGGAGAAGTAACAAAATTGAATGTAGTCAAAAATACAGCGGAAGCCGATATCATAATATGTTACATGTTCCATCAAATAGATTATTATATTAGAAAATGTAAAATATATAAAAGATATCACATCAAATAAATATGTTCAATCAGTCTCAAATAGATAAGTAAATCTCACTAGCTATGATATACGATATATCAACACCATAAAATTCAGCAGTAATATCACTGCATACATTATATCAGCTTTGATACATTTATTATGATAAAAGAAAAACACTGTCTTTTTAATTAATCGCATTTGTAGAATAATTGATTATATAAATAATTATAGATTCATCATCAAAATTCACAGACCTCATAATTAAAAAAATTAAGGTATAAATCGATTTTAGCAAAATGAGAACCATGACTAGCAATTGATTATTTGTAATGTTGATGATGATATAATGCATAACATTTCGATTTAACAATACAAAATATGGGAAAAATTTCAAGAAATTATGTTGGTGATCACAATTATCCTTGTCTTTTATTCAACCACAAAAGAATATTATCATAATCAAAATTAAAAAGATCAGTAGGATTGTAATTATTTTCTAGTTCAGTACATAAAAATTTAAAAGACATCTTAGATGGAGGTGTTTCTCTAAGCCCCTATGGCAATAGATTTTAAATTTTTTAAATTTTCGAAAAAGAAAATATATTTCTAGCAATATTTCCCACCAAAGGAGGAGAGACCGCCAAATGTCCAGATCTAGTTCCAACTTCATAAATCTTTCTTATTGAACTCATATAGGCACCGGTCCAGTGATTCAAGCACATCCTCCGAAACCATACAGTTTGCCGTTAGACAAACTATAATCTACTGGTGTATACAGTGCAGGAGACAAGGCTAATATACTTAACAACATTTCTTTGTACAGCTTCCAAGTAGCGGCAGCATATTCAAGTATCGATCTAATCCAAATTATACACATTTAAAAGTTTATATCATTCGATATGATATTTCTGTTTATTATTACCTTTCTGTTCTTAGCACTACTAACTATCCTTTCAATGTGTAAATGCCCCAGATTCAAGTAAATGTTGTGCGACGTCACAAAGCTGTTAGGTTCAGCGAAGTCTAAAAATAAGTTTTGTTGGTGGCCATAATTGAGGCAGGAATTGCGTTCTCCGACAAATGTCAAGAGAGATAAATAATATAGCAGTGACTAGTAGTACGCTTATACATTTGAGAACGCCTATGGTTGACGGGCTGGTGTTCCTTCTCTTGTGGCGTTGAAATCAGCGGCGTGTGACTGTGTAAAAACTCAGAATTTTCTCTTTGAAGATCTGCGACAATACCGTGATGTTTGGCACACGTAGAGGTTCAATAACTAGATGTCGCTCTGTCTCACTAATTGTACAGCAACAAGAATGGCGTGACTAGGTGACGCTGATTGTGAAGCAAGTCCAGAAGTCGAAGTAGGCGACAGTCAACGTGACAGGAGATAGCACGTGCACGTAGTGCCCAGCAGAAATCAAACGTGACTTTATGAAAAGCATGGTAAATGCACAGTGCTTGTATAGCGTTGAAAATTAAAGCTCGCACGCCATTGGCTAACGGCAAATTTCACTTGTTTTAATTTGTGTCACGTAAATTAAATTTGAATTTCATTTAGGCAATTTATCGGCGAATTGTTCCCGAGCAGTTACATCACATTCCTCTCTGAAATAATGAAAAGCCTTCCTCTCGGCAAGGCTTGATAAGAAATGTAAGGCTTCGAGAGCCGCAGTGTGAGGATTTCAAGGTAGATTTCCACTGAAGTTGTGAGGTTTAAGTTAAAATTGGGTAGGCTGGATTGCAAGCAATGTGTTTGAATACAACCAAAGGATCTAGTGTGTGCTCGACGTTTTTGCCATGATATTCGTAGAGTGATCACTGTGCAACTGATGTAGTTGAGGTATGCATTGAAAGTGGCCTTAACTATTTTAGTGTTGCTACACAAATCGTTAACTATAATTAGCTGGTTATACCAAAATAGGCAGTGTGAGCTCAAGTTTGGGTCATACGTTACAATATAAAAATATGTACATGAAAATCAAAAGGTAATGACAAAAAGTGTACTCAAACATTGCCGCAGAGATGGCATAATACCAAAGAACTGCTCAAAAATGCTACACAGTTGATAGCTAACAACAGCTGGTTATGCCACGTGAAACAAGTGAGTGTGAGAAAAAAATGAATCATGTGGATTCATAGAGGTCACTTTGCGTGACATAGGGCGCAAGTGGTGCAATAAAATTAAAATATTTGATAAGTAGAATAACGAAAAATCAATGTCAATTAATGTACCCGTGAAGTAAACTATAGGTAAGCCTTCCCAGAGATGGCATTCGAGCTTGTTGGGGTGATGGAAAACTGATCTATGAATGTGAGTGTCACCACACTGTTCTGTTTGCAGGTGGGATGGCGTTAGTGCAGGTTCTTTTAGTGTGATG
Source organism: Eudiplozoon nipponicum (assembly GCA_029291075.1). NCBI lineage: Eukaryota > Metazoa > Platyhelminthes > Monogenea > Mazocraeidea > Diplozoidae > Eudiplozoon > Eudiplozoon nipponicum. The sequence continues at coordinate 18,442 of JAQBSW010006573.1, read as the reverse complement.
GAATTGACTGTGAATACCGACGGCGAAGGTTGTTGTAGCGAAACGTCTAGCCTAGAAAATGCGTCTGCAATAAAGTTTTGTTCGCCCTTGACATGAAAGATGTCGAATTGCAATTCGCTCAGACAAGACAGCTGTCGTTCCACTCTGGCAGAGTACTTGGAGACATTTGAAGTCTCGTTTAAATGTGCGCTAACTAATGGTGCATGATCTGTGAAAACAGAAAATCTGCTGCTACAAATGATGCTCTTAAAATGTCGTACTGCGTTATGAATGGTGAGGAGTTATCAACCGAAAGTGTCGTATCTTTTTTCTACTGGTTGGAGAGTACGCATGTAAAATCTGATAGGCTTCCGAACTACGTTGATCTCTTGTTCCAACGTAGCTCCAATTGTGAATTCAGAATCGTCTATGGTGAGTACAAATGGTCGATGAAATTTTGGATGCGCTAGTATTGTATCATTTGCTAACGAGTTGATGGCGAGTCGAAGTAATTCCTCGTCCAAAGTTGACCAAGAAATGATGGATTTACTTCTAAGTACTTTTTGGTTCCGGGATCGAACTTTCTATAGTAGTTTAGGACTTCTAATATTTTCTGCAACTCACTATCAGTCTTCGGTGATTTGATATGCCTTATTGAATTCACCTTCGACGGCAAAGTTTGAATACCATGTGGCGTGATACGATGCCACAGGACGTCTATAGATGTATTTGCAATATGTGTCTTTGCACAGTTGATCTTGAGTCCGTGGTTGGATAAATGTGAGAGGACATTTCGTAAATGCTTGGCATGAGATTCTAAGTCTGGACTGAAAACCACTATATCATCGACATATGAAATACAATAAGCGGAGTCATCGCGAAGTATGTTGTCCATGAACCTTTAAAATGTCTGTGTAGCACACTTAATTCCAAAAGTAATGTAGAGATATTCGAAAAAGCCAAAAGGAATGATGACCGCATATTTTCACTATCTTCTGGCGCTACAGGGATTTGGTGGTAGGCTTGTCTGAGGTCAGTCACTGAGAAGAACTTGCTACCGTTGAGTTTTTCAAGTAAGGTTTTAATATTAGGAATAGGATATGCATCAGATTTGGTCACTGAATTTAACTTGTGGTAATCTCAACAGGCTCTGTACAATTCTTTAAATCAAGTTTGCGAGCTTGAAGTAAACACCAATCCCATTGTTTTTAACCAGTCGTCGAACAACATAGCAAAACTACCGCCAGCCACAACGCACTGACGCGTTTCGACCTTCCATGATCATCATCAGAGTACGACGGCAAACTGACTATCGAGGATCAAACCGCATTAAATATATATAGAAATCAAATTTAGATATGCGGCTCTCACCTCTAGCAGTCTCGCATACATTGAACTTGACTGGAAATGTCGGCTGCACAATTTTTATGCAGTCACGAACATTAACTGTTTGCAGCTTTCACCACATATAAACATATAAGCAATACAATAAAACAATAATTGATTGCGCGGGTGGTGGTAACAATTCTTTAAATCAAGTTTGCGAGCTTGAAGTAAACACCAATCTTATTGTGTTTAACCAGTCGTCGAACAACATAACAAAACTACCGCCAGCCGCAACGCACTGACGCGTTTCGACCTTCATTGATCATCATCAGAGTACGACGGCAAACTGACTATCGAGGATCAAACCGCATTGAATATATATGGAAATCAAGGTTAGATATGCGGCTCTCACCTCTAGCAGTCTCGCATACATTGCACTTGACTGGAAATGTCGGCTGCACAATTTCTATGCAGTCACGAACATTTACTGTTTGCAGCCTATGCTACATATAAAAATATAAGCAATACAATGAAACAATAATTGATTGTGCGGGTGGTGGTAACAATTCTTTAAATCAAGTTTGCGAGCTTGAAGTAAACACCAGTCCCATTGTTTTTAACCAGTCGTCGAACAACATAACAAAACTACCGCCAGCCGCAACGCACTGACGCGTTTCGACCTTTCATGATTTTCATCAGAGTACGACGGCAAACTGACTATCGAGGATCAAACCGCATTGAATATATATGGAAATCAATGTTAGATATGCGGCTCTCACCTCTAGCAGTCTCGCATACATTGCACTTGACTGAGATTGCACTTGCTGAGATCTAAAAACGATTTGTGTTCTCAAAGAGCTGCTGATATCTCTGCTAAATGATGCACTGAGATTGTCTGAATGACCTGTGACTCAAAACGCTCGGAGGCAAGTATCCAAAAACTTTGCTCAAATCCGGTGGAGGGGTCGATGATCCTTTGATTGGCAAGATCAGCAATGAGCCAATATTTCAATAGGAAATTAAGGCCTATTATGATTGTGCGAGACCTTGGAGACGATGAAGTTGTGAGTAAATTGACGCCGTAAACCAATGTTGAGCGTGCGATACCGGCTGCCAGATGTGGGTTTGCGTCTCCCCTGCATCTGTTGCGAGAAGAACTGCTTAGCGACATCTCGGCCTTTGAATCGCCCTTGAGAACGGAGACTGCTGCACATGTGTCTACGACTAATTCTTCGCAGGTTCTGAAATCAAAAAGATGCATAAGTTCTTTGGGATTTTGGCCGGGTCATGCAAACAAGTGTGTTGGTCATTGCGACTGACATTGCCAGATTGGCTGTCTATGTGGCATATTCGGCGTGGACAAAAAGTCTCAATAGGAATGTCAGATTGTGAGTGATTGCTTCATTGTGGCGCCATTGATGCCGTTGATGTGCAGAAAGTACGGTCTTCTACTTTCTGCGCCATACGTTTCCCGATCCTGATACTCAACTGCGCCTGTTTTCTGTGGTCTTCCCAGTCAACTGTGGAAATCAGCATTCATTCGGAAATTAATCCGAACGACGGAGACAGACTTCACGTGAATTAAAAACTTTGGTGATTATAGCACCAGTTCTTGGGGCATATCTGTTAAAAGATTGCGGGGTTCTAGATCGCTGCCTAAGGTTATTTCGTGCTTCGGGTGTAAAATTGGGTCGAGCTTTCACCTGATTTAGATAGGATTTCCTTATGGCCAATCCTTCTAGAACTTTAGCCATGTTCGATATTGTCCTCTCTAAAGAGGAGATCCTATCATCCTGTGGGGAAGGACAAAAGGATGTCGAATCTAACTTAAGTTTCAAAACACTAAATTCTAACTCGCATCTCTCAGATATGTCATCTATTGAGAGAATGTTAGGGAGCTGTCTGGCGAACAATTTTAGTGACTGGGGAAGATTGGTAGTAGCAAAAACCTTAGCCTCATGATCAGAAATATTGATTTTATACCAACGCTTCCGCAATTCCCTTAAAATCTCAATGGGGCCAATGTTTGGCATGTCTAACTGCGCATATTTATTTATTATCTGCTCAGTTTCAGTGGGACCCAGCAAAGATTCTACTTCATCATAGACGCTCAACATGGGATTTTGTAGTTTTATAATGGCCTCAAGCTTCGGATAAATCCGTCGCTGCAATTCTGAAGGTAGTTTAGCGAAAATTTTGACAGTTTTTGATGAATGTCATAATCTGGAAACGGGGAGAAAGCGGAGTCTACGCGCATAAAGAATAGTTTGCTATATTTAATCCAAACATGAACATCATTATCTAAATTTGGACCTGGTATTCTAAAAATCTTACGGGATCTTAAAAGCATAAATTTATAAGCAAGATGAAATATATAAAAATACGTGAAACGAAACGCTTATCAAAATCTGCTTTCACATTTGAAACTGACGTGATGAACACAGAACACAGATGAAATTAGCCTTTCACAAAATCACAAGTCACGATTCTGCACTTTCGTACAGTCAATATTGTTCTACAACATGATTTTTTTAAAATTCTGCGTACACGTTCCAGTTTGGCACACGAGATAACAAAGGTGTACAGTTTTGTAAGTAGTAGAAAAAGTTTGAATGGAACACATTCCCTTTAAGAATTCCCAACAAAAAATTGCTCACAAAACCTCGACTTAAGAAAGGTTCACAACCAGAGTAAAATGTGGTTTATACTACTGTCAACTTACTGTACTCCCAAAAATAAAATGAAAAAGAAACACAGTCGATTGTATTTATGCCAAAAGTTTTGTGATTTGCTATAATTAGTAAATCACAGTACTGTTCTCAGAATCCTGGCACGGTCACCAATTTTGTAAAACACCCCAGCTTCAAGTAAAGTCGTACGACATTACAAAGTCAGCGAGAATCCTCGGCAATTGCCGAGAAAGTTAATTAGTATAGCAGTGTCTAGAAATAACCCTAGACACTTGAGACCAGCTCTGGTTGATTGGCCATTGTTCCTTCTGTTGTAGCGTTTACATCAGTGGCGAGAGACTGTGTTATGGCTGAGTATTGTCTCGTTGAATATAGGCGACAACACCGTCGCAACTGGCACATGTGAATGTCCAAAAAGTAGATGTTACTCCGACTCATTAGTTGTGCAGCAATAAGATTGGCGTGAATGAAATTCACTATCAGTGTGAAGCAAGTCCAGACGTCAGCGTAGGTGAGAAGTCAGTATGACAGGAGACAGCACGCACACGTTTTGCCCAGCAGAAGGCAAACGTGAAAACTGACTGGCATGGTAAATTCACCGTGTTTATATTGCCTGAAATCGAAAGCTCACACGCAATTGGTTAACGGCAAATTTCGCCTGTTTGAATTGGTGCCGCGTAAGTTAAATTTGAATTTCATTTACGCAATATGTTGGCGAATTGTTTTTGAGCTGTTACAAAGGCAAAGTTTATTTAATTAATTCTTGCTGTGATGTCATATTCACCTGAGAAAACGCGGTATGAAACCACATATATCTGAGTAATATATAAGGTCTTTAAAGAAACTACGTTCATTCTACTACTTTGGGAATTGAAAACAAATTGTGTTAAAATATGACAATTTTTCTTAAAAGTTTCATATAACTTCTGGTTTGCTAAACAATTATTATGCGTAAAAATAAGTTTATATGATTTTTAGCAATCATTATTTAGCTTGGTAGAAATGGATTGTAAACGCCCCGGCTACCAGTTAATGCCGTTTGGCCGTTACAATGTAGGAAGTTTTGTAGCTGATGTAAGAGGTTTCGCGGGGTAGCTATCTATATAGCGATGCTATACCATTCCTACATATGCTTGGTAGCTGCTGTTGAGATTCGTGCTTATGATTAGTCCCCCACCTTTTCCCGATGGGTGATGTGAGAAGGCTAAGTCGAATCATCATCCATATACTGTACACAATATTGCAATGCAAAATCAAAATTCACAGTTGAAGAAAAAGGACCGTGCTCTAGACTGCAACAAAACGATATATTGTCAACCCAAGTAAATATCAATTTACAAATGTCTGAATCGTGATGACACATGTAAATGATTGAAAATATATGATGATATAAATAAAGTCACTGGTAAATATTTTCACTGATAATTGATGGATAAAAATCGTGTAAAAACAGTCTTGAAGAAACATCACAAATAATTATTCCACAGTTTGATATGTTTTTAAATTATTTAATTATAATAGTCCATTGTACTCTGATGTTCTGATACGTAGAATCATATACTAACAGTCATTAATTGTATAAACTAAGAATAATTCAAAGAAGAAAAATAAATCCACAAAGGCACTATAATCCACCGCATGTTCCCTGCGTATTGCGCGCGGGTGCTTCTATTTATTAAACAAAACCCTATTAATTACAATTAAAGTTGCATTTCAAGAAATCTCAATTAAAACTGCTTGAAACTAAAAGAGATTGTTTCTAAAATCCCAGTTAATAGAAATATTGTTTAAAAACAGAGTTAGATTATTTGACCTTAAAGAGCACTATATTTGTCAAAATTGAACATCGTTGGGTTGTAACACGGAGCCACCTGTTACATACACCTCCCCCCGACAATGAAAATTAGTACACATTGAAGGAGGCTAGCCTTACAGGAGGTGTTATGGCTCTGCCGTAACGTGAAATCACTGATGTTGGCTCTGTCGACACTGATTCTGGTTCCTCTATATCTCGATCAGTGCGTGATCGGACTAGTTCGCCAGGCAGTCGTAGAAATTCGCCAAATACCATTTCAGCGGAGCTACATTTCATCGGCTCACGAGGTGTTGTACACATTGATAGGAGTACTTTCGTTAAAGCCGCAAGCCAATTTTCTTCTGGGCTGGCCTTGAGCGCCGATTTCAGTTCCCGGTGTGACCTTTCGACGAAATCATTTGCTCTCGGATTGCAAGCTCTGGTCACGGAATGTTTGACACCATAGTATTTCAGTAGGGCTGCGAACCCTTCTTCAACTGTGGCACCAAGACGAGCGAACCAATTGAGCTCTAAAGCATAACTGACAATGTCTTGCTTCATGTCTGGCAGTGGTATGGCCTCATACCATCGAGTGGTGCGATCCCGTATTGACAGTAGATACCGTATATTGTTCACGGCAGGTAAGGTTACCAGATCAACGTGTATGTGCTTGAACTGGACTTTTGGCACTTGGATGACTTTTGGCGCCGTTATGGTGTGTCTCGTCACTTTGCATTTCTGACATTCTAGACATCGTTTTGACCACTTCTTGACATCTCGCAGCATGCCAGGCCAAAAATACGTTCTGGATAGAATTTCCATTGAGGCTTCGCCAGATTGATGGCTCATTGAATGGTAAACCTCGAAGATCTTGTGACGGAGTTTTTCAGGTATAAACGGCCAAGGGCCCACGCCAGTTATTTCACACTGCAGCAGAGTTCCATCATAATCAAATGTTTTCAGGCGATTGACATCAAATGTCCGAAGTGATGGATCATCTTGCTGAGCTGCTTGCAATTCCTGAGTGCTTATAGGTGAAGGACACAGGATAGAGGCACAGAGGTCTGCAGGACGGCTTAGGGAGTCTGCGACCACGTTTTCTGATCCTTTGACATGAGTGACTTCATATTCATACTCGTGTATTCGTGTAAGTTGTGAGTTGACACGTCGTGAATATAAATACTCTTTCTTTCCTCTGAGCATCGGAAGTAGAGGAAGATGGTCTGTGTAGATCTTGAACTTTCGGCCATCCAGATAGGTGTGGAAGTGTAGGATCGACCGGTAGATTGCGAGTAACTCTTTTCCTAATGTATCATATCGCGTCTCGCGAGGTTGTAGTTTTTGCGAGTAGAAGGCGATAGGTCGGTGTATACCATTGATGGACTGTTGAAGTACTGCGCCTATGGCAACGTCGGATGCGTCAGTGATCAATTCAAAAGGTTGAGACCAATCAGGAGAATGTAGCATGGTCGCTTTGCATAAGGCCCTTTTGGCATCCTCGTAAGCCTGCATGTCGTCCACGTTGAGCTGAATCAGTTGTGATTTCTTGACAAAACGGCTTTCTGGCACGAGATATTTGTGAAGAGGTGCCAGAATCTTGGCAAGGCAGGGTACAAATCGAGAATAGTAGTTCATCTTGCCCAAGAATCGTCGTAATTCCCGAACGGTGGTTGGAGGCTGTAGATCTTGAATAGCACGAACCTTAATAGGTATAGGTGTCATGCCTTTTTCGGAAATTTGATGACCAAGTAATTCATTTGATTTCTGTGCAAAGACGCATTTGTTGCCATGAAGTCGGAGGCCATAGTCTGCTAGACGTGTGAGAAGAATGTCAATATGCCGTATATGTTCGGGCATTGAGTTGGAGAATAACAGGATGACGTCTAAGTAGGGAATTACAAATGGTAAACCATCTAGTATTTCGTTCATAACGCGTTGGAAGGTTTGCGAGGCATTCTTGAGACCGAAAGGAATATAATTATTTTCGTGAGTGCCACCTCCGATGAATCTGAGTGTCGTATATGATACGGATTCTTTGTCCATCGGTATTTGACAGTAGGCTTTCACTAGGTTGAGTTTTGAATATACAGCATGACCGATAGCAGATCTGAGTAAGTCAACTGGATTTGGCAGGATGTACGAATCAGACTGTGTGCAAGAATTGAGAATACGATAATCCCCGCACACCCTGAATGTTGCTGGTTCACTCTTTGATACTACTACCACAAGCGACGCATAAGGTAAGCTGGATCGTGTACAGATACCTTGTTGACGTAGCATGGCGAATTCTTGCTCGGCGGCCTTATGTTTGTGTGGTGCCAATGGACGTGCTCGTGAAGGATGAGGAAGTGGTTTCGATAGGATGATACGATGGCCTGTGATGGCACGCATCCTCTCAAGATCGGGCAGAAAGGAGATAGGTTTGTAGATCTCTTCATGTCGTTTCAGAACATGGTCCAGTTGTGGTACATGATAAACTGGAGGAATTAGCTGTAAGGATGAGACTGCTTCGGCGCGAGTCGTGTGTTTTAGCGTTGATGAAAGCAACTGATTGTTTGCAGTGCGTATCTCTCGTGTTCTTGGACGAATGGTAAGGTCGAAGTGTTCGAGAAAGTCACGTCCAATGATGTTTCTTGTCGTATTGGCAATGATGAATTGATGATTTAAACATCTTTTTGAGTTGGAGAACGTGATTGTGTGTACTCGTACTCCAAACGTCGCTATATTAGAGCCATTGGCGCAGATAAGATTGCTGGTGTCCACTGGGTGGGTAGGTTTGAAATAATTGTGGCATAGTAAGCTTACATCAGATCCAGTGTCTATGAGAAATTATTCGCAAGAGTTTGCGTCACGGATGAGAAAGGATGTCGATAGTGGCAACTGACGATGGGACTGTTTGTTGGCATTTGGGCGTTTGAAGCATGACTTGACTGGAGACGTCGCTGTAATTAAAATAGTTTTATTGCGCTCTACCGCGAAAGCAACGTGCTTCGAGCCATCAGACTTGGAGCGGCCAACGATCTTGGGGTGATAAGCCTCTACTGCCGCAGAGGAGGCTGAACCCATTAGTTTTCCGAACCTTCCATGGGTGGGTCCTCCTCAGTTTTTGAAGTTGACCGCGCCCACTTGAAAATCGCGTCTGTGCGCGGGAATGTGCAGCCGTTTCTGAGGCAATTGTGTGTGTAGTGGCCATAGCTGCGGTGATTTGGACACCACTCCGCCGTTAACTGCGGAACTGTGGCCCGGCCTCTCGACTTCGACCAGCCAGCACTATTCCGGGACGGTGGTCGACGCTGGTCGACGCTGGTCGCGTCTATTATGGACGGCATCGACTGAGGCCGAATTTGGCCTGACGGTGAGGTTCTCGAGCAGGCTGATGAGGCGCTCATTGGTGACATTTGTTCCAGGTGATGATGCGGTGAATTGTGATTTGGACAGTCGTGAGGTGATGTAACCTTTCTTTGGGGCAGGTGAGCTGTAATGGTGTTTCTTCTACCACTTGTCTAGACGTACCGGCAGAACGTCGTCTTGCACTACGACGGATTCGCGCAGTAACATGGCCAACTCTTGGAGTGACGGAGGAAGCTTCTGTATGAATAGTCACATTAAGATTTCCTTGGGCAGATTGAATTCCAAGGCTTTCTGCTCCATCGCCCTAAATAGCTGTGAAGGCCTGCGGCTACCTGGGGACATCTGGCCCATCAATTCTGTAAGTCTGTCTTCGCGATCTAATGTCAAGCGCTGCTTGACGGCGCGTTGCTGGCTCTGCCATGGCTGCGCACATGTTCCTTCAGTGTATTGATGCAGAATATCTTCTAGTCCGCGCCTGAAAGAAATATTGAACCCTCGTCTGTTATATTGGACACCTTGGCCAATAAAGTAACATTGTCGACCCACTCGTCAAGGTAGTCTGAATCGAATTGGCATATTTTGTACTGTGTCCATGTGTTGGTGCGGCCTGTTTCTGGTCTCAGCATCGGGCTTCATGCATTTCCTGAAATGGACGTCATCTTATGTGTGTGAGTGTTGTCGAGAATAGATGGCAGTGTAACATCGTCGTCACCCGTCATCGTGCGGCTGTCTTCGAGCATTGTGATCTCGAGAGGGTGTTTTTCTGTGATATGTGTCTTAGAATTTACTTCCGTTCGTGGCATTCATCAAAAGTGCTTAAAGCTCTCAAAATCTAGATGTTGATAAATTCATTGCTGGCGAAACGGGGCACCATTTATGTAAGAGGTTTTGTAGCTGATGTAAGAGGTTTCGCGGGGTGGCTATCTATTTAGTGATGCTATACCATTCCTACATATGCTTGGTAGCTGCTGTTGAGATCCGTGATTATGATTAACCCCCCACCTTTTTCCGATGGGTGATGTGAGAAGGCTAAGTCGAATCATCATCCATATATTGTACACAATATTGCAATGCAAAATCAAAATTCACAGTTGAAGAAAAAGGACCGTGCTCTAGACGGCAACAAAACGATATATTGTCAACACAAGTAATTATCAATTCACAAACGTCTGAAGCGTGATGAATACATGTAAATGATTGAAAATATGTGATGATATAAATAATGTCACTGGTAAATATTGTCACGGATAATTGATGAATAAAAATCGTGTAAAAACAGTCCTGAAAAAACATCACAAATAATTATTCCGCAGTTTGCTAGGTTTTTAATTTATTTAATTCTAATAATCCATTGCACTCTGATTTTCTGATACATAAAATCATATACTAACAGTCATTAATCAATTATCAATTGATTATGAATGTTTTTTCTATCATGAACAATGACGAATTTGTTTCTTCTGTTTCATTGTTATTATCTGATATATTTAGGGAATCTACATTTACGGATGTTATACCAAAGCAAATCAATAGGAAGTAATGTAAGTTAAGAATCAAACGAGATAATATAATCAAATGTAGTCTTATCAATAGTATTAAAAAATGAGGTTAGATTTGATCGATAAAGAAATTAATTCATCACTGCTGATAATCCGTCAAAGATCAGAGAGAATTATTTTGGCCAAACTGAAGAGTAATCCTAGACTAGGATACAAACTCCTCACAGACTACGGTAAATATAAGGAAAAATTAAACCTTATATTACCTGTGGGTAAAACTGATTATGAATTTCTCTGTGAATTGGATGAAGTATTTGGCAACTTGTTATGTAATCCACAGAACGAAAGCAATTTCATTGATCTACCGGATCCTTTGGGAAACCAGGATCTAGGACTTGTTATTGACAGTGATGCATTGATAGAATTAATGTTAAAAATAAAATCAAAAAAACAAAAAGATCACCTTGGTATATCAATTGATAACCTACCTCAATTACCTTAAAATTTTATGAATGCGCTCTGCAATTTTATAAATAGAATTTTGAAGAATGGGAAATTACCAATCGATATACTACCAATAGTAGCTTAACCTTTGCCAAAAGTAAGTAAGCCAACGTGTGCCAGTGATTATAGATTAATCTCTATTATCCCTTCGTTTTTAAAGATAATAGAACGATTGATACTTGATCATTTAGAACGTATGCTGCCGGCTGATTTCGATATATGCCAACATGGCTTTACGATAGACAGGTCGACAACAAATAATATACTCTCTATGTGGAAACATATAATTACATTAGATGAGAAAAAGTTAGATGCATTAATTGTATTCATAGATATCTCAAAAGCTTTTGACCCTATATCTTTTGATGCTATTTTGAATGCGATTAATTTATTGAATATTGATCCGAATATTTTTAGATTACTTAGATACTATTTATATAATCGAAGAATGTGTATTCAAGTAAATGATTTTATATCTAAATCGAAAAGAGTAACAAGTGGAGTTCCACAGGGATAAAGTTTGGGGCCAATTTTATTTAAAATTGTATTTGCACATTTGGAAATTAAGATCCCTAACGGTCGAGTTTGAAAATTCGCTGATGATTTAAAAATGATCTTTCTAATTGATCCAAATAATGTCGAATTCTCCAAAAATAATGTGACACTAGATTTGTATGATTTAAGTAGATACTTGTTAACACTAGGGCTGAGAATAAACAGTAAAAAGACGAGAGCTTTAAAAATAGGTAACAGAACAGAATTAAATTATGTTTATTTTCATGATGCTGAGATTAATGATGTTTTTGAGATTAAACTTATGCAAGAAAGTAAGGATTTAGGCATAACTATTCATTGTACGGCTTCTGCTGAGAGACATATTGAAATTAAATTGAAATAAAATTTAAAATGCTTATAATATGGATTAGACCGATACTAGAATATGCTGCCGCTACTTAGAAATCTTTAACAAAGGGTTTGTCTAATAAGATAGAAGCTGTACAGAGAAAAGTTGTGAAACAAATTAGTCCTTTCTCCTTCACTATATACGCCACTAGAATACAGTTTGTATCACTGCATTCTTTATGGTTTCGGAGGATGTGCCATTGCATAAAAGCTTTACATTCGAACCAGTGGGCTGGTGCCTATATGAATCCAATAAGAAAGAGTCATGAAATTGGAACTAGATCTGGTCATTTTGCAATATCTGCACTATCGGTAAGGAATGTTGCGAGCAAGCTATTCTCTTTTTCAAAAATTTAAAAAATTTACAATCAATTGCCAAATGGGCTTAGAGAAACGCCTCCAACTAAAATGTCTTTTAATTTTTTTATCTACCGAACTAGAAAAAGTGTTCAATGCTGCTGATATTTTTAATTTTGATTATGATAATACTTTCTCATGGTTAAATAAAAGACAGGATTAATTGTTTTTCAGCAGCATAATTTCTCTTGAGATTCGATCTTCAAATTTTGTATTATTATAACTGAAATGTTATGCATTATATCATCTGGTTAATCAACAATGCATACAATCAATTATTAGTCATGGTTCCCTTTTTTTCTTGCAAAATGTTACACTCGAATTATACCTTAAAGTTTCCTATTTTTGATGAAGAATCTATCACTCTTTACAGCCGAACTTTCTGATGCTGATAAATTGTACAGTACAACTAATTGCTCATATTTATGTGATGTGATATATTTTTATATTTGTACATTTTCTAATTTTATTATTTGATGGAACATGTGTGGTTTGAATCCAAATAAAGATATTCTATTCTATTCTATTCTATTCTAATTGTATAAACTGAGAATAATTCAAAGAAGACGAATAAATCCACAAAGGCACTATAATCCACCGCATGTTCCCTGCGTATTGCATGCGGGTGTCTCTATTTATTAAACAAAACCCTATTAATTATATTTAAAATTGCATTTCAAGAAATCTCAATTAAAACTGCTTGAAACTTACAGAGATTGTTTCTAAAATCACAGTTAAGAGAAATATTGTGTAAAATCAGATTTAGATTATTTGACCTTATGTAGAGGTTAAATTAATTATCGGACAGAAATTGACCTCTCATATAAAAATAAATCAATTTTTATTTTTGGACATTTGATGTTATCGCTGGTTTCGTAAAACAATATTGTAATTTTTGAAAAATATTGTAAAATTTTTTGAAAGTTCTTTTGTTCATATTGTCGAAGTTTTGGACTTGTCTTGTGAAAAGAAATGAGACAGTTTTGATCTGAGTTTCTGAATTGCATAAGCGGGACACTGCATGGTTCTATCACCGATTACTTTGTGAATAAAAATTTGTAATCTTCTCGTCATTTTGTTGTTTTTAATTATCAGCGAAAAGAACCACAAGTTTGCTTTGGGTAATTTAAGTGAATATTTGTTTCAAGGTCTCATTCTTTCCAGTTCAGTAAATTTGTGGACATCAGCGTATCCGGGTAAGCTTACTTAATTAATATAATATATTAATTACAAGTAATTTAATAATATCATGTCTGGTTTATTAAATACTGAGGATACAGAGCAGTTGGCTAGCGGACTTAAGGATTGTAGCTTAAGAGATATTTCAGAGGAACTTAAGTGTTCCAAGATAGATGATCATTCCGCATATATGGATTTTCCGGGCCTGGCATCCAAGAGACACCCTTATGGTAGTGACCTAAGGGCCTCTACACTTAAAGAGCACTATATTTGTCAAAATCGAACATCGTTGGGTTGTAACGCGGAGCTGCGTGTTACAACAATGTAGTTAAAGACCGAAGATAATGAGAGACAGTTATTGTTTGGTGGCCCTTATTAGGACCGTAATTGGTTTCTCCGGCAAATTCGTTGAACATGAGGTAGTTTTGCAGTATTCAGAAGTTCTCCTAGACACTTGAGGCTGGCTCTGGTTGACTAGCTGATGTGCCTTCTTTGTGGAGTCGAACCCAGAGGTGTGAGTTGTTCTGTGAAAGCTCAGAATTGTGTTGTTGAACATCTACGGCATAACCGTGGTGACTGGCACACCTAGAAATCCGATTAATAGATAATCGATCCGTTTGATTAGTTGTGCAGCAACTAGAAAATTGGCGTGACTGAGATTCAAGTGACTAGGTGGCAAAGCTTAACTGATGATAGTCTAGAATTCATCATAGGCAAACAATCAAATGTATAACGCCACAGCAATCACGCTTAGTGCACAGCGAGAAGTGTCAAACGTGTATGTAATGATGCATGGTAAATACACCATGCCCATATACATATACAATCGTAAGCTCGTACACCATTGGCTAATCGCAATTTTCGCTTGTTTTAATTAGTAAATGAAATTTCAAATTCATTTATGAAATATGTCGGCGAATTGTTCTGAGCACTTACATCACTTTCCTCTCTGAAAAAGGAAAAACAATTCCTCTCATCGAGGCTTGGTAGATTATGTAATACAAAGTTCGAACTCAGTTAAGCAACTGGTTATTATTCTGCTCTTGTTCTGTTTGTAAGAGAAATGATGCTACATTCTGCTAACTGAATGTCAGAGATACCCAAGAACGACGAGGGAAAATGCGATTATATCGAGATGATTAGACTTTAAATCGCGTCTGCAAATATTTTCTTTCGTTTTTTATTCGAAAAGATGTCGTTATAATCCAGTAAGCTAATTTGCGACTATTGAAGTCGCACTTTGAAATACGCAAACTAACGGTGCATGATCTGTGAAAACGACAACTTTCCTGTTACCTACGTTATTAATGAAATGAAGCACTGCATCATGGATATCAAGAAGTTCTTGAGTGTAAGTGTCGTGTTTAGTTTCCACTTGTTGTAGAGTACGTAAGGATAAACTAATTTTTTTCCGCACTTAGCTGATTGCTTATTTCAAGTTATCGACTTTTGGGAATTTCAAAGCATAATTGATGAGTAGAAAAGGTCTTTGAAATGCTGGATGTGTTTGCATAGTGGCATTTGTTAACAAGTTGATGACATGAAAATAACAATTCCTCGTCAAAAAATAAATAAAGTGCAGAATTCCTGCTTAGACTTGTCATATTATATAAGTGCTTGCAGAACGGTTATATTTGTTTTGATAGGGCGGAATGGAATTTTCGATAGAATTTCAGAACTCACCGGATTTTCTATAAGTCCTTTAAAGACCTCCATGACAAAAGGTAAATGATCGAATTGGCCGTAGGAGGCGAAGAATAAATATCCTGAGTTGTAATACGGTGCCCGATGAAAAAAGTATGTAGTTCCAATTTGCTTTTTGTCGCAACTGATTGAAGTCCATGATCTATAATGTGCGCTAAGACATTTCAAAAATTCCATCAGAATATACCATACATTAGTCAGTGACGTTACGCAGAATGATGTGCATTAATCTCTGTAATGTCTGAGTGACACACTCGAGTCCAAAATGAATGTAAATTTATTCAAAAAGAATAAATGAAGTAATTACAGCAGTCCAATATATACCTTGTGGTAGTACGGAATGTGATGGTAAGCTTTATCAAAATTCGATCAACGAGAAATAATTGTTACAACTGTAATGTATTAACAATGTGATTTTGGTCGCAGAGCTTAACGTGAGATAAACACAATTTAAGTTTTATGATCCGTTAGCTTTACAGATCAAGTGTGACGGGGAGGCCCAAGAACATTTTGATTGTCGAAAGATGTCTTCTTCCAGTAGTTTTGAAAACTCTTCATTGGCAGCTTTGTGTTTGGCTGAAATGATCGGTTTTTAATTTATTACAAGAGGTTGTAGTTGGGTCATTATGCAATGGATTGTTCTGGTAACACGAAGCTCTGAATTGCTGAGTACAAAGTAGGACTGTTATAGAATTTATGTCAATATAAGTGTTAGAGAAAGCACCTAAGAAGACTATGTCCTGTAACTCCAAACCATCGTAAGACAATTTCAAAAGCGTTGTTCAAGTCCTGTGGATTATCAGTGATTTTCTTATTTTCTAGATCAAATTTAAGATGATAATTTATAAAGATATCTAATCAATTTCTATGTTGTTCGACGACTGTTTATTTAAAACTCGTAATGTTGATTTAAAGAATTTCTACCACGACCCGAGCAATCAATGATTGCTTAATTGTATTACCTATATATACATTTGTCGAAAGCTGGAAAATATTATGTTCGTGACTGCATAGCAATAGCGCAGCCGACGTTTTCAGTCAAATACAATTTATGATAAAGTACTAGAAGCGAGATCCGCATATCTAATTTAGCATTCCATACATATGCATTGATGTTTTTAGTCGTACTCTGATGATAATCATTGAAGGTCGAATCGCATCTGTACGTGTTACTGACGATAGTTTTGCTGCTTTTCGAAGACGGATTAAATACAATAAGATTGCTGATTACTTCGAGATCGCAAACTTGATTTAACGAAATGTAACTACTATACGCGCAATCATGGATTGTTAAATTGTAATAACACCTTTGTATGTGCCAAAAGCTGCAAAAACTCAATGTTTGTAAAAGCATAGAATTTATGCAGCCGAAATTAGCAGTCAATTACAATGAATGCAAGACCTTTAGATGTGAGAACTGCATATATAATTTTGCTTTGAATATACTACTACATTGTGGTTTGATCCTAGCTAGTCAGTTTGCCATCGTACTCTGATCATGATCATGAAAGGTCAGTATGTTTGACTAACGGTAGTTTTGTCATGTTTTATGACGACTGGCTAAATACAATGGGATTGATGTTTACTTCAAGCTCGCAAAATTCATTTCAATAATTGTAGCAATATATGTTTTATGACTGATTCTCTCGTTTGTATGTGAAGAAGATTTACAAATACTTTTAAGTGGTTTGTTTTCAGTAATGAAAAGAAGCTAAAATCGGTTTTGTAAAATCTCACAATAACGCAGGCGATTGCAATATATGTATAGTTAATTTTAAGTGATTACGGCACAATGTTTTAAGAGAATGCGAACTAAAAAATCTAGAAAATCTCAAATGTAATTTGTACTTTTATGTCCATATAGAATGTTATTTTTCTTCTGTTATTTTATTAACATGCGCTTTGCCCAGGGAAAAAATTTCAAAGATACTATTCAAATATGAAATAAATATATACAAAGAGACGAAAGACTGACGGAAAGGTAGTGAATTAAAATATGTTCGTGTACATTCATGATTGGCAATAATATAAAGATAAGTTTTTGTTATGATAAAGAATCTTTTGTCATAGAAGTCTTCAAAGGACTTAGAATAGAATAGATTAGAATATCTTTATTTGGATTCAAACCACACATGTTCCATCAAATAATATTATTTGAAAATGTACAATATAAAAAGATATAACATTACACAAATATGTGCAATTAGTCTCATCTAGATAAGTAAATCTCACTAGTTGTACTGTAAAATATAACAAAACCAGAAAGTTTGGCTGTAAAGAGTAATAGATTTATTATCTAAAATAGGAAAAATTAAGGGATAATTCGAGTGTAACATGACTAGCAACTGTTTGTATATATTGTTGACTAACATGGTGATATAATGCATAACATTTCACTTTTAATAATACAAAACTTGGAGATAAAAATCTCAAGAAGTAATGCTGCTGATAACTATTATCCTTGTCTTTTATTCAACCATGAGAAGACATTATCAATATTAAAATTAAAAATATCACCAGGATTGTAGACTTTTTCTAATTCAATAGATAAAATTTAAAAGACATCTTAGATGGAGGCGTTTCTGTAAGCCCATTTGGCAATTGATTTTAAATTTTGTAGATTTTCGAAAAAGAGAATAACTTGCTCACAACATTCCCCACCAAAGAAGGAGATACTGCCAAATGTTCAGATCTAGTTCAAACTTCATGACTCTTTCTTATTCGATTAATATAGGCACCAGTCCACTGGTTTAAATGGAAAACGTTTATGCAATAACACATCCTCCGAAACCATAAAGTTTGCAGTGATACAGACTGTAATCTAGTGGCGTATATAGTGCAGGAGATAGGACTAATTTGTTTCACAACTTTTCTTTGTACAGCTTCTATCTTATTGGACAACCCCTTCTTAATAGATTCCAAGTAGCGGCAGCATATTCTGGTATCGGTCTAATCCATATTCTAAACATTTTAAATTTTATGTCATTCGATAAGATATTTCTATTTATTAGTGCCCATCTGTTCTTGGCACTGCCTACTATCCTTTCAATATGTCTCTCAGCAGAAGCTGTACAAAGTTAATATCGTTATTTGGTTACTAAAAATAATTAAACATTAATAATAATAATAATAATATATTTATTTGGTATCAAAGG
>JAQBSW010006572.1:0-47491 GCA_029291075.1 Eudiplozoon nipponicum | reverse complement strand
GGTAGATTAATTCTAAAGTAATTAAAATATTTAGCAGGTATTGAGATTCAAGGCATTTACCGTCATTTTACATTGATTTATTAGTGGTAATAGTGTCAAAGACAAATTGCGTATTCACGTGAAAATCATTGATAATTTATTGATACACGAGTAGACGTTATTAATCTATTTGCCTTTTCTATGAAATTTGTAGAATTGGTACAAATATCAGTCCAATTGGCCTACAGTCATGAGATAAGTTCTTATATAATTTCCGTAAGCCTGATTTTAAAATCAAGGTTTCGCAATGACATACTTAATATCTTTTTTTACAATTGGTTTTCGTATTATAATCCATGTTTGTTTACTTCTAAATCATAAAAATTAATGTTTAATTTATTAATTTAACGTTTCACTTCAAGCGTATAAACCAAATGGCTGTCAATTTTATTTAACGAATTTGGAAGCCTACATCTGGAATAGTCACACAGCGTAGTATGAAAGTGGAAACAATTATTTTCATCGAATGATAATTAACGCAAAAAGATTAGGCTTAAATGACTTTTTGTAATACGTAAATTAGCTTGCTTGGAGTAAAATGCTCATTAATCCTCTTGCAAAGTGTTGCTATATGATGCATTTTGTACGGATCGTAATATAAAAACATTATATTCCAAATTAAATGTGTCAAGTAATAAATAATGCTATCTGCCTGCATGATTATGTTCATACCAGATTCTAAATTAGTATAATGATGTAGGTATTCATGAGAAAATGTTATGTTCAAACTGTAACGAAGCGAATGATTCACATGAGGAATTCAGATACAAGATCAAACGAAAAAAATATACTGAACTCATCAAAGCTATTGGAAATAACTACAAATTGTGTAATTGTATGAATGTGGGGATAATATGCGTTCAATAAAATTATGCAGAGGAGAAAATTTGACAACATGAAAATATCAGAATATCTAGATAAAGATTACATCTTGGTATTCAAAGGAGACCAGGGATCGGATAGATTGGGAGGTCTCTATGCGCATTTTGATATATAATCAAAGTAGTGAATTAGATCAAACAAAGAATCAACTGAAATAAAATCAAGGCAAGTAAGATAAATGTAAGAGCAGTAGCATAAATAGAAAGGCCATATGTCAGATAAGTATTACCCAGCGGCAGTAAACGTAAGTTTAATCAATTCAGGCTAACAATCTTTACAAATTTGTGACTAAAATAAATTCTAAATTTATTTGATAAACAGTAGGAAATATTTATTATTTATACCTATTCGATGATTATTCCACAATTGTCAGTTGCGCTAGGTCTTTGAATTAAGTATTTATTCGTTTTAATTTATTAGCCCTACTAACTTTTTTAACTTATCACGTTAATATGTTTGCATTTTTTCGTTAATACCTCATATTTCTTTAAAAATATTATCTCTGTATTCTGTTTGTTTAAACCAATATTTCAGGCAAGAAAATGTATGATCCCTTGAATTAACTTTCTCAATCAATCAATATTTATATCATCATTGTCGCAACAAGTTCGCACAATAAAAGAGGAATTACAGGAGCAATTGAATTTCTGACTACTGCTATAGTGCGAATAAAAGGCATTTTTGTTTGTAATGTAATTTTTCTAGAACAGTCTTTTTTGTTTGGTTGAAATATTCACTTTCTTATAATTTTTTACTTGGGTTTGGGCGTTTTTATGTATTACGTTAGCTATTTGTAGGTACATAAAAATGAGATGCTTATGTTGTTTTAGTATATTGAATACATCTGCTGCCGAAATTTAATATAATGGCCAACACTGTTATGAAATTGTGCAAGATTCCGTTATTTCATATTTAAATATTTGAATTAATGATCCCCTTATCTTTTGACGCCTTGGCTTTCACTTTTGGCGGACAAGAACAGTGTATAAGTAACCAGTCATTTTCTTCATTTATTTCATTATGCACACAAGATGAGATTATGTATACCGGGAAATTGAGAAAGCTGCAATTGTACTGAGGTAATGGTTGGTCAACCATTTGTGGTATATATATATATGTCGAGATGGTATGTTCATGTGCTTCGTGCATATATAGAGTTTAGTTGCTAAGACCAATTTTTTATTTAAAACCATTAGTGATTCAAAAATTTAAATATTAATAGTACGGCTTCGGAACGAGGTTACCACATTTGCATAAATCTGCTTTTGTGAGCATTTTACTGTGTACGCGTAATTAGAGGCCCAATGATGTTACGGGAAATTACGAATCAAAAAAGTTCACAGTCAACAAGATCGTACCTCTTGTCCAGTGGTTAGTATGAACGATATTGAAACCTTTGGAAGAAAGGGACGAATCCGCACCCAGCCAAAACGAAGTCCAAATCGATGCGTACTTGGAAATGGGAACGAATCGGATCTCTGCGAAACTGATAGTGCAAAGCAACAACCCGAGAAAGCAACTCGCAGAGAATCAAGAAGTGCTAAGTGAGTTGTAACATGTTTTTTTTGTTTAAATCAAGTTTTCATAATTGAAAAAACGTCAATCGTTATTTATTCATCAAGTCGAACAACATAGAAAACCACCAGTCGCACTAACTGACGTGCTTCCACTTATACTGATCATGAACGGAGCACGGCCGCAAATTGAATAATGAGTATCAAAGCGCAAAGCACGTATAAGTTATTTAAATCAGGTCCATGTCTCACAACCTTTGTAGTTTTACATACATTGTATGTCATTAGAAATGACCGCTGGCGCGAACAAATAATCTTTGCAGCTTTTGGCACATGGTTTGGCAAATAACTAACGAGATGTTCCATTTAATATAATATCTGGAAAAATTCCTTCGCCAACTGTATTGCAAATACTCGCTTTATAATAAAGTTTTGCTCAAAATACCGATTATTTCTTAATTTTTATCACTAATGCGCAGAAACGTGTGATCTGAACAGTATAGACAGTCCTCGGTTGTTTTGTTCTTATTGTGCTAGCTACGTGGCGAGCTACATTTTTCGTATACATCAGATAGGAAAACAAGCATTTCCAGTCAATTTTGCTTTCTTCTTATAGCTTCTGATGGAAACATTGTCATGTCTAGAAACTCGAAAAATTCACCTTAACTTATTTCTAAATAAAGTCAACGAGTGATTAATTGTAGTATTTAAGAAAAAGAAATGTGAAAAATATCAATATTTTTGCTTCCCGATTCTGTCTTTATTGTAAGAATTGATGGAAAGCTTTTTCTCGTGATGAAAAACCAGTTGTTGATTTACTGGAACGCTTCGATTTCCTGTGACATATATTTGCATTAGTTTACGTATTACATTGTAAATAACGCACAGAGCAATAGAATAATTTCAATAGCACCTTTCTTTCTTACGTTAAAAATGGGCATGTAAAATGTCTATCTTGTATCTGTGCCTTAATTCGTGTTTCTAATTACACTTCTCATGTAATAATTGCTGTCTAAGCTTCAGCAAACATTTTGGCATAATTGTTTGAATTTTAAATTAAAACATTTTGCATTTAACATAAATAAAGACAAGAAATACCAGATCTCTAACTCGAAAGACATAAGTTAGTATATCAATTGCGAATTCCATATTCCCTCCATATAAAATACATGATATTAAATTTAAAAAATATTATTTTTTGAAAGTTGTTTTATGATTTTTTTAAAAATTAGCATAAACTAAAGGTATAGAAATCAATAAAATCAGAAGATTTAACTGGAGGTAGAAAAAAGTATTAAATCGCGCAACGCTGTATGCGCATTAAATCTGACTTAAGACAGGTGTTTCGAAATTAAATGCTTCTTAAACTAACACAACTAGGACAAAAATAAACTAATCTTTCAATCTTCAGGAATTGCGAGAAAATTTTTAGTTTTGAATTAATTAGTTATCGTAAAGGCAATTTTTTGTGAAATTGTATTAATTAGTATATTAACCAGTAATTATTTGTCATTCTGTTTGACATGTGCGTTAAGTTTGCTAATTGTGTAAATTGAATTACTTATATTCGTCTAGTCAATCGGACAATATAAGTTGATAGATAGTAAGTTAAGACGCGATTGACTACCAAAATTGTTTACTTCGCAGCAAACATATACCGATTTATGAGAACTTTTGATATGTTTTTTAAGTCTAGATAAATCCAGCTTTGCTCCAAATTTGTCAAAATATGCTATTATTTCATGATAACCTACAATGCTAAATGTAACTTCAGGTATTTCAATACATATTTGTTAATGAAATTTTGAAGCTATTTTTTTACAAATATATGTCAACTTGTTTCATTCTTATCATTCTGAAATCCGACTTGTTTTCACATTTCAAAGTAAATATTCGAGATATATGATATTTTTCTTCATGGCAACACTTAAGTAATAGTGAATAAATTAATTTATAATATTTCATATCCATGTAATTACGCAAGATAAATCAATATAAACACTTGCTTAGATAAACTTGTTTATGTATGAAGTAACTTTTAATGGAGTACATTGCGTATTGCAAAACTAATTGAAAGTATGCAAACTGCGTCATGTTTTAAGGTGCAATGTTTCATAAAACGCTCCTTAAGTTGACAGATGTTGACATTTCAAATAAGCGTGGAAATAATATTTGACATCGTCACATAATACGAAGACATTTGAAATCTGTCACTTCATATTTCAGACCATTCTACTTCCTTAATATATATTATTCATGTTCACTTGAAGGTTATATGTAAACGATGATAGCAATATCTTGGCGTATTATTGCATTGATGCGAATTCAGTAGTAATGAGAAGTAATCTATATCATTTGACGTTGTCATTCCAATTTGAAAGTACACACAAATCAAGAACATTTTGACAAAAATGATTTACAGTAATTGGAGCAATCAATCAGCGTGACATGTGTTCTGTTGACAAAATTTTAATAATATTCATATTTAACTGTTACATATTAGAGGGAATGTATTGAAGAAAAGCACAGAAACTATTATTTCACGAACGGAGAAATATTTTAATTCGGAATATGTTTAAATTTTAAAATATACAAAAATACAAAATATTATTTAAATCAAGTGTCCCGATTGACATAAACACAAATTCAACATTTATTTAATTTTAAAAAATCACTGATTTTGTTGGTGGTGGTAACAATTCTGCAAATCAAGTTTTCGAGGTTGAAGTAAATACCAATCTCATCGTATTTAACGATGGGATTTAATTTTTTTAAATCACTGATTTTGCTGGTGGTGGCAACAATTCTGCAAATCAAGTTTTCGAGGTTGAAGTAAACACCAATCCCATCGTATTTAACGAGTCGACGAATAGCGAAGCAAAAATATCGTCATTCACACGTACTGATGCATTAAATCTGCCTTGATCACAATTCGAGTACGACGGAAAAAGCTTCAAGCAAGGATCAAACCGCCATCCTCGTATACGCAAAGCAAAATTAAATACGCAGCTCTCACCTCTACTAGCCACGCATACATTGTATTCGACTGTTGTTGTCGGCTGCACAGTTTCTATGCAGTCACAAATATTTACTTTATGAATCTCTCGCCACATGTACATAAGTTATACAATTAAACGATTATTGGTCGCGCGGCGTTATCTGAATAAAGCAAGCGAACTTGTTATACACACCAATCGCGTTGTATGTAAACATTTCATGACTTTTTAATCGTATTTTGTTATTATTGCATGGTAGAGCCCATACATATACACAAAATATTTTCATTTTTCAAAATCGGATTTGAATTCGAAAGCGCTTTAGCCTAATTTTTTATGACCAAGTAATTTTATCTAGTATTCGTTTAGCTTTTGCAAGCAGATTTGTCAACTTATAGTACAACAACTAGGGCATTATTCGAATTCGCTTATTTTTGTGAATTTTTTTTAAGAAAGCATTTTCACTATTTCTTTCGTTGTTTGACAGCTCAGCATCATTTGAAATGAAATCAGATAGAAATACTAAATCCAGCAAAATCGATAGGTCTAATCTCATGTACAGATGCATTCTGTGCTTACTGGCAACTTATTGGTAGGAGCCAGCACTTCGCTCAATACCCCAATATATTTTTTCGAAGAAATTTTGAATATTGGGCCAGTACAAACTCGTATCCATACAGTTATAGGTTAAATTCATATAAGGTCTTCGCCAATTCGACTTCAAGACACATTTTCTATATATAATATACACCGAGTCTGTACATTTTACCAAATCAATGGTTTTAAAGATACAAAACTTCAACGTTGTACATATAAGATGAATTTAAAAATTCCAAGATTTTTTCGGGTACCAACACAATGGTTTTCGAGGTAGGCTAAATTTGGTGTTTGATTTACTATACAATGGCAAGACTGTTTGTATTTGCCATTTAAAGTGCTGGCTAACATATTTGGCCATATATAATATGGCTAATGAGTCTATGAAAATTACAATTATATGTGAATGGTAGAGCACAAAATTAACTGCGAATATAAAATGGACAAAAAAAATTCTGGACATGACTAAAGAATTTAAAAGCACCAATTTTCTGGAATGTTACAAAGATATAATTGGTGAGAAAGTTGTATCTCATTTCAAGCGGGGCTGAAGTAAATGATTAGTAAAGAATTTCATTCGCTCACACACAATGAGATCGAAAACGGACTGATTATTTCGTTCATTAAATAATGTAGAATATCTATGGGGGTTACGTAAAGTAAGCAAAGATGGCAGTTTTTCTTTTACCTCAATATTTGTAAATAGGAAGGCCATAGTTAGTCCTCGCAATAATGTGCACACTATTAATGAATGTGTAGATTGGAATTTCGCTTTATATGTTCAAAATTTTAACTTTAATCTTTTAGGTTAGCTTTTAGATTTACATGATTCAATGTGTTATACAATAAATAAAATCTCTTAATATTGATAATTTGGGCGTTAAGGCAATTGACTTTTTACCGGTTTTTTGTGTCAACGAACACAGCGCCCTGAACAAAACCGCATCAACTCTACGTTCTTTTGTATTGGTTTCTTAAAATTGAGTAATAACGGTAGACGATCTGAATGCAATCTGGCCGCCAGCACATTCCAAGACATCCACCGCGATTATTAAATCCACCGTAAAACATTCAGCTATGCATTTAGGTATATTCATGATTAGTTTGTCATACGATCCAGTATTCAACGTGACAATTCGATTAATATAAAAAAACTTGTGAAATTAGCTATGCAAATATTTGTTAAGTTTAAAAAAGTAGACTCAGATCATTTATTTTAATAGTGTGGAAAAGGAAAGTCATCCAGTAGACCGGTTTCGTCCTTAATTGGATTTCTTCGCGTATTTTCCACAATTTGCCACGGACAGTGTCTAATAAGAACAGAGCTGCTCAACTGGATGGCATCTTTTACACACTATACAATGCTTAGTTTATACTGACAAATGTGTGTCCATAAAGGGTCAGTTGTTTATATCATATCATATTTATATCATCCTTGATTAAAAGTAATTGTTATCACCGCCCGCGCAACCAATGTTCGGTTAATAAGCCACAGACCAGTCAATATCAATTCAAGTATATTCTGCTTTAATTTGATTGGAAATTTTGATTTATGCAATTAAAAAATTTTTATGCTGCATGCAAAAAATCCAGAATTTGCTTATATTTATTTTGCTTATTACTCAGATTTTCGAATGAATTGAAGCCGATGACTAAGTCTCAAATTTATGTTTTGTTAAATATTTTTTGTTGTTACATTTATACAGTTTCCGAAGTAGTCTATTGCTGGACAATTAGTAGCCCTCCTAGGTAGGTATAAAATTTATTCCTTTTCATTTCCAGCTGCAAATCTTGTCTTTTGCATTAATCGATTGGTTCACACTGGTCCCGTCGCTCTGATACCTTCCACTATTTGAAGGACCATGTTTTATCGAAATTTTCAAGACTTCATTTTCAGTCCTTTTTTAAGGATTGACACCGTTCTCACAGAAAAAAACAACGTGTGACAAATGTTATATCCTCAGTCAAGGCAGATCTAATTATATTTATTTAAGTACATAAAGTATGCTTTTCTGCCGTAATAACCGGCCTTAATAACTATTCCACTATACTCGCATGTTTATACGAAAACACCCACACCCACAAAAACACAATCGTATACCCAAGTATATGTGTACTCAGATCTAAAGTGAAATTTATAGTATACATATAAGTTAAAGGCGTGGATTGAATTACACGCCTATCCGTGATGTCACGATTTTTTATTTACTTTTCCAGACATGTAAAAGGATCAACAAAATTTTCATTTTTATTATATTGCAATAATCCTTAATTCTCGGTTTACCTTATCTCATCCAGTGTGCAATAAGTTATAGAACTAAGGTTAGTAAAACTGCTGAAAGAATATTGTAATATTATAGCGTTTAGAAAAAACCGAATATGGGGCCTAAAATAATGAATTGTATATCAGTCAAATACATATTTATTTTAACTCATATCATTATCAATTTAATTTTCACATGTAAATATATGTGTACAATCCATATGCATGCCTATGTATACATAAAATATATACAAGGCGAGCTCATACGATTCATCTTCAGTATATAATATATCAGAAATAAATAAATATATTAATTTATTTATTAACTTTCTTATTTGTGTATATTTATACTCACTTCTTATATATAAATATCCATACATTGATAAGTCTACACACTATATCTTATGCATATCTAAATAATCATATAAGCAACCATAGCAAGGCACTTCCATTATATTATGTCACTATCTAAATATCATATATATATATATATATATATATATATATATTATATATATATATATATATATATATACAATTCACTCTGATTACATAACATATCAAAATTTCATATATATTTATACTCATATTTTTTATGAATATATAAATATTCATACATATACTCGAACACATATCATATATATAATGTTTTATCTAAATCAAAACATGAGCAACTATGTGGGTACCTCTCATATCTTATATATTAATCTAAACGTTCATTAATATATATATATATATATATATATATATATATATGTAGACACAAAATAATTGGAGAATATCTAAATAAGCATATAAGCGTCCATGTGAGTTTATCCCACATCTCATATGAATATATATATATATATATATATATATATATATATATATCCATTCATTCACCCTATATAATATTCCTATATAAATAAACATATAAGTAGCCATATAAGTTCCTCTCACATCTTATTTAGAAATTGAAATATCTATCTTTCCGTATTTATATATATATATATATATGTATATATATTTATAAATATACTGACACCCTAGGTATTAAACTTCCCAACCAAAAGGAGAAAATGGAACCGTTAGACACATCAGGAGTATATAGAATTCCATGTAACGACTGCAACCTGATGTATGTGGGTAAAACCATTTGACGAATTAAGGTTAGAAGAGGGGAACATAAAACTGCATGCAAATATGCCTATGTTAATAGATAAAATCATGCACGTAATACAGTAGAGACAGGACAAACAATTAATTGGGATGGGTGCTGACGTATATCAATTTGTAGCCGTAGCAGATCGACTAGACTGATTAGAGAATCCATCAAAATTAAATCGAGAAATGACATAATGAATTGAAACAGTCGTAGAAAAATCACTAGGTCCTATTTGGAATACAGCATTAAATAATGGTAGAAAACGAAGATTGCACGAATCAGAATCAGAAACTCGCCCAAGTGAAAGAATAAGAACACTGAACTGATATTAACTTACAGAGGTGGAGAGTGAGTAAATCAATATCGCCCAATTTATTTTCTGATTATCTTATTATTTCATCCTTGATTACTTGTTATCTTATTTTATCTCTTATCTTACGTTCTGGTGTTAGTGTAGCACCTTTTAACAAACATTTATGTTTGCATCTTTCTTCATCAGACAATTTTCAATTTATTTTAAGACCCCTTTTTTTAATTTATTTGATAAGCAGAATCCAGCAACATTTGCCACAGAAATTGATTAACGAATGCTTGGCACCGTCAGGAAAATCAGATATTTCCGATTATATATTGGCAACGGGGCACCCTGTCAATTCGACCAATTTCACAATTCTACATAAAGCAAAATCAGAAAAATTATAATTTATCTATGAAGCCCTTTACATAAAACAACAAGCACCTGACCTTAATATTTAAAAGTTTCATCAACATGATATTCTTATCCACTGGCCAAGAATAACAAAATTCAACAACAATCTACTAGTATCCAGCCAAGAACAAACAGGCCCTCGACTAGAATCAACAAACATACAATCGGATTGGAAACAAACTGAAGTGGAAATAACAGAGGCGCATACGATGACAGAAGTCTCCAAACAATGTGAGCGTTTAACACTGCAATCCACACTGGTGCTGTTACCATGTGAAAACGACAACTTTGCGCAACAAGGTGAAACGATCAACTATACTGGGAAAAATAGCACTCGTACATGTAACAGCGAACAATGCACACAAATGGTTAATTCTAAAGCCATGAGAACAATAATTACTAGATCTCAGGCATCACTTTGCAATGCAGCGAGAATGACCTTTACATGCAAACAGGCACACACAAAAACACAAACGAATACACATTACCAACCAGACAAAACAAGAAACAGCAGTGAAAACGAGTCAGATTTGTTACCACTAGCATAATCAATTGAAAACCCAAAATGTATAAATATGTATGATTGTATAAGCGATGATTAGTATTCACGAAATAAATGGCCTTCATCCACTTTGTTATTAATGTGTTCTTTCTTCCTAATTATAAAATATATATATATATATGTATATTTATATATATATATGTATAGATATGTAAGTATATATGTATAGTATAATAGCTAAAATACACGCTTCTATATCAATGTCATACATAAATATGAGAGACTCCATCTAAATTGTTTCGTTTGCTGCCTCAAATTCATAATTGCTGTCACAGTCAGATTTATTGTTAACACGAATACCTCCAATCTACGATTCCTACCATTTGGGGAAGCTTCATTAAATATGGAGCCTAATGATTTTTCAATAGATATCATTCTCATGACGTTCATTCCTGATTTTATTTCATTTTTTCGCAAAAAATTTAGTTAATCTATTTGCGTTACAATTTCCAATGCGTGCACAACCGTTCCAGTCAATTTGATGACCTGTCTCCATTAATTGCCTGGCTAGGTCTGCTCTATGACTATGTCCATATTTGCATGCCGTTTTATGTTTCCCTCTACTTACCTTTATTGTACGCATGGTTTCACATATATAACCGAGTTCGCAATCTTTACTTGGTATGCCATAAAACCCTGATAAGTTGAGATATTATATTTTTGCTTTCTGATTCGGTAGCTTATTGTCAATAGTAATAATGTACTTATGTTCTAGTACGTTGATAATATTCATATTTTCTACTTAATCTGAATTCTGATAGAAACAGAATTTTGTGTTTTCTTTAATTTTGCTTTGCTAAATCTAATACCAGTTTTGTCTGGTTTATTTCTCTATTAATTTTCAATAGTGTCTCATTTATGATTTTAACAATTAATTTTTTCGGATAATCATTTATCCAGAATCTTTCTTTCAATTTCAACCGATTTTTGTCTGTGTATTCTAAATATACTATTTTAAGACTTCTTATTGTGATAGACTTTAGAATACCCATTTTTAACCAAAATAGTTCATTATAGCAGAAATTCAGGAAACTACCTTTCCTATAAATATATTTTTCGAATATAAGACCATTTCATTTTAATTTCACATTCATAAATGATAATTCTCCTTTTTTTCTTTTTCAGCGTAAATTTTAACTCTCCTAGCTAATAATCTAAATGCCTAAAATTCTCCAACTTCTTATCCCCATAATTTCAAATTAAGATGTCATCTAATAATCCTAAATATAAGTATGATTTTAGGGGAGATCGAAACAAGAGATTTTGTCTAAAGAATACATTAAAATTTTAGCAACTGCGGCTAATATTGGTTGTCCTCTAGGAATATCTTTAAATTCTATGTAGAATTCGCTTCTAAATATAAAGTATGTAGAGGATATACGAATTTTAAACATTTCCAGAATACTTATTAGCATAACTTTTCTACCTCCTAATATTTCAGGATACTCCGTTAAACAATGTTGGGCACGGGAATATTGGCATACATCGATACCACATTCAGGCTTGTCACTCTATCAATTTCCAATAATTCACATTTAACAATAAAGCCATTCATAAAATTATTTTTAAATTTTAATTTTATATCTTAATGCTGTAGATTCAGACTACCATTTCAGCTAGTTAGACTGGAAAATGTTCTGAAACGGGAACTTTCTATACATTTATTGAAACTATTGATAAAAAAATACAATGAACTGTGAACTAACTAGAGAATAGAATAGAACATTGTCGGTGAGGCTTTTTAAATGTCGTACAATGGATATTAAATGCATAGAAGAGTTTACTGATTTGGCTAGGAATAACGAAGTTCAAAGAGTTAGACAGAGACATGAGAAGAGAGTAGCAAACTTGTGAATTTATAGGTCCCCAAAAAACTTTCAAAACGATTCTCTTGTGTCTAAACCGGTGACTAATTTGTCATATATGGGTCTCAATGATAACGAAAAGATAATACTTAATTTGGGACTGACCACAGCCGTTCCAACGGAGTACATACCTAAGAGTTAATTAATTAAGGACCAGATAAGATCATCCAATTCCACCCGGAAAAGGAAAAAACTAAATTTGAATGGGATATTGCGAAATTGGTGTTAGAACATATATAGAGGATAAATGTAACTCGAATTATGAATTCAATAGTCTGAGATCAAATTTGTTATCTAATAAGGTAATATGCTTAAAATTTGTTTGTACTCAACATACCTTATAATTAGAAAGGAATTCGACCTTAAAGTCAAAGATGATCATATTAGACAACCATTAGCAATCGCAGCGGCTAACATTTTCATGCAGTATTTAAAAATATAGCTTGTTAAGATCTCCTTTCAAACCGAACGTGGCTCAATCAACTTGTAGACGGCTTTACAGTAACGGGATCAGTGAGAACCTGACTTCCAATACAAAATACAAGCTGTGCAACTGAAAATTTAAAGGAATCAAGTTAATAACGACCTAAATTTGCTATTAATCATCCCGCAATAGACTACTGAGGAAACTAGAAGAAATATGACAGCATTTTGCAAAGAACAATTTCATTTAAGCATCGTTTTACATTATTTTATTTTGTTTTATATCAGTAGCATAAATATTTCGTCGTCGATAATCGGTTATAAGGCTGACTCATCGATATCTTCGATTTATTACAAAATTACTTTTAAGAGATATACATTATCGCAAAATTATGAAAGGCTTAGTTAAATGAAAGTCAATTAATATAGACCGATAGCAAATATAATTAGAATAAATATTATTCGTTACAAGGAAACACCATAATAATAGACAGTTATAAAATGCCCGTGCATGGAATGATGTTTTTTTTTAGTGAAAAGTAGAACAAAAATATGTTTATACCTCGTTGTAGAGGCTCTTGCACTATTACCTAATGAGAGCATTAAATATGCCAAGTCCGTATCAGTCTTGGTGCGTTTGTAGAAGTCTGGTGTTTGCTGATCGATACATGAACTGGAGTTTAATGGTATATTACTTCCTTTCGAGCTTATGAGACTCATACCTGCGATTCCTTCTACCATTCTGTCAGTGGCCTTAAACTTGGGATCAGCCTCTATGTTAAACACAGGTATATATACAGATGAAGAGATAGGCAATAGGATTTTGTAATTTATAAGCAATGCTGCAAACCGACCGTTTGACCTAGTAGGATATTCGACGCAGAAAACAGAATAATTTAATTATCTGTTCCGGAATGTTTAGAAAATGCTCGAATAAGAAAATAACCTTGTGGTAGCATGAGTATATTGTGAGGATCAAAATTGTAAAATGAGTAAAAGGTACAGGATGGCTATTACACGCCAACAGAGAAGCTCACGAAAGTCATGCACAAAATACAGAAAATTAAATTCACGCTCAAATCAACAGTAATAATATATGAAAGGATTTAAACAATAAATGATCTATAATTTAAAATAATATTATATTTTTTTCAATAATATTTGTTACAATGAGTTATGGTGTTTTAAATTTCATCAGTAAATTGTTATTTTATTTTTGTCGGTGGAAATATCTTCCTCTAAATTTGCTTCCCAAACTTTAAGCTTAAAATTTCATTTATTAAGAATAAAATAAGAATGATTTCTTTAATTTAATTCTTTCGAATAGATATTTCAATTGGTAGGTTTTTTATTATTTGTTACAAACACACCTGAAATATATGATCTAATTGAAACCTGAAATGATTATTATGCAATTATTATATTGCTATATTAACGATTAAACAAAGATCATTTAATTAATAAATTATTTGAGCAACGTCCCTAAATCATTTTTTGGCGTTTAGCAAGAAGTACAGACGCTAAGATATTGGAAAAATAATGTGTATTAAACGTTTCCTTGGAAAGTTCAATGTCGTCATTGAGATTCTCAATAAAATTGTTTATTTAAAAGAATAATTTTAGTCTGCGCTAAGCCCTGATTGTACAAAAGTCTCAATTTTTTTCATTCTACTTCCTGATTCGCATAAATCGAGGTGTAGTACGACGTGGATTCGGAACAAGGCCATCTATCCAACCGATTTAAAATAGCAATTGAAAAAACTCAAAATTGCCAATATTATTGAAATATTTATCCTCTACGGTTGCACTCATATATTAAGCAATATTTCACCAATAACATATGCTGATAAATACATAAGCAGTTAAAAGGATACACTCTATTAAAAGCCATTTGATTTGATGTCAATATCGTGTCGACTAGATATTACAACACAATTCTACACTATTCCGCAATTTCAATGTAGAAATCTGTGCTGCATATGTCATGGCAACTAGATTTAGAAATTTTTTATTTATTCTAAAGTAATAAAAACGCTTATTCAAGTTGTGATAAATCTGCAAAGCATGGGTAAAGCACAGAAGAAATGTGTTTCAGAATATTTATTTTAATCTATCGTTTAGTCGGCACTACGCTCTGACGTCAATCATTCATTGTTCAGCTAAATAATTAGACACACGTGAGCAAGTTGTAGAGAGGTGATTTTTAATAAGTAGAAAAGTAATCATAACTAAGCATTATGTGTAATTAAATTAGGTTAATGAACAATGCCTTTTGAAGCTCTCATATTTCAGCCTATGAAGAGCACAGGAATTCAAAATCCGCTGACATTTAATTGTGCAATGAATTATATTAATAAGTTAAGCAAAAGTAAAAATTCCGGCAAACATGGCCAATTCAAGTGAATATTTATAAAAAATACAATGATGCTCTAATGCTATGCTAGCATTAGCGTCAAATGTTGCTGCTCACTTAATATACTTCAAAGGTGAATTTGAAGCTGAAACATATTTTTTAAGCCTGAAAGAATTATTTCATACTTAAAGGTAATTTAAATTATATGCTGCCTTTATTCTCACTCAAGTGAACCTGGGCGTTGGCCTACGATAAATATTTCAAAATCATTTTATTTATTAAAACCAAAATTAATATGATAGTATGCTTTCACAAGGTGTCCATATCAGCCAATTCAATTACACCAATTGCGAGCTGAATTTCATTCGACGAGCTGGTTACACGCTTTCAATAAATTGCACACAAATTATCTCCCTCTAATAAATTAACGAGGTAAGCTTCGCTGGATATCTGCAAAGCTGCAAACGTAGAACAATGAAGCTCACGTCAGTCTTAAAATCCTAAGCAGTTTCTCCAACTAAATACTGATGACAAACTTTTTGAACGAGCAGCTGAGTGGAACTTGAGTAATGATGAAAATCGCGAAGAGCCAAAGTTTCTGGTCTGTGTCAATGCCGTATTTTAACGCGACTTTTAACGTGTGCAATGCTTATTGCCACTTTAATTTTAAATTTATTTCTCGTCTCCAAATTCTGTTTAAACAAGAGATTATATGAGTTGGAATCGATTATTTTTGCATTCAAGGAGATTTGTGGAGAAACTCTTTTCTTTTGATTATAATTTTAAACCTTATATAGTGAATAATGTTGTTTGCTCTAAGCATATGTTTGGCTTTCAATATTCTCCCCGAGTTTTCCACTAGTTGATTAAAATGTCTCTAAGTAATACCACAACTTTTAAAAGATACTTTGACGAATTATACTTAGGATATGCGGCGTTAACATTTTATTTGCTTAGTTGATACGTTTTGTTTAAAGCTAATTATTTCATTTTCCTTGATAAAGTTTAAAGAGAAGATAACCATAAAAAGGGGATCAAATAAAAGTCAGACATTGTTTAAATAGTTTCTTTACAACATTCTTGAATACAAAGACTATAATTGGCTTACAAATATTAAATTTCTATTGGTCTATTTAAAAAATGAATTGTGGCCGATTACTCCCCACATCAACATTAATTTATTTTCATTTATTTCCAAGCAGACATGCCCTTTTTTGCGCCCTGTCTGTGGCAAATTCTGGCCAGTACGTAATGAGTTTAAATAAGGAAGAACCTTGTCTACTGGATGAATTGCTTTTTCTACACTATACAATTCATAGTTTATACTGACATATGAAAGTATTCAATGGGCCAGGTGCTTATATAAAGACTGCAAAATTGAATATAGTAATTTGAAATTACCTTTGGCTACTTAAAAAAAAGTTGTTTTCAAAAATATTGAAATTTCTTTTTGAATTAACTGTGTTTAAATTGTCGAAAATTATGGTTTCTTTTGTTGAATTTAAAAATTACTCTTTTTAGAATTTTGATGTATGCTCTTCCTGTATTCTGGTTCAGCCACATCTGTTTTCTTGCATTTGAATCTTATACCGCCAATTTTTGAAAATTTAATTTTGAATTAACCAAAAATAAATTATTCGTGTTGATATCTTTGTAATTAACTAAAATTCGTCAAAGGTAAATGGATTCAGTTGTTCGTTTTAAGGTCTTCACGTTCGTAAATGCATATTGCAGCAATCTGTTTCAATAAAATACTATAAGAAATCTTATTTTGATAAAATAGATAACAGCATTAATTTTGACGACGCGGAGTATTTCACCGTAGGACTTATGAAATTTATGGATTTACTGGAGTAACAGGTGTTCAGAAATTGTTGTAATTATCAATTTCCGTGAACTTTAGCATAAATTAATATCCATCAGGTTGGTATCATGTACCGACTCGGAAACCACAGTGTTAGTACCATGTACGTTTTCGGTACAATAATTTTGGTATCGGTTACTAACACAATAGCCATAGTGTTAGTATCCTTTACAGACTCGGTATATATATAATATATGGTGTGAGTTAGCGTTGAAGTCGCATTGTCGTAGACT
The DNA here is from genome assembly GCA_029291075.1 of Eudiplozoon nipponicum. NCBI lineage: Eukaryota > Metazoa > Platyhelminthes > Monogenea > Mazocraeidea > Diplozoidae > Eudiplozoon > Eudiplozoon nipponicum. The sequence continues at coordinate 30,047 of JAQBSW010006572.1, read as the reverse complement.
TTATATGATGTTAGCTTCACTATTGCAGGTCTACACATTCGTCTAGCAGATTGTACCGTCCTATTATTCCACATTCTTTGACAAAATATATAGTGGTTAAAGGGCGTAATATCGGCTCCTACTGATGAGTCGCCAGTAAGCACGAAACGAATGTGCATGAGATTATACTTTCCGTTCATGCTGCCTTTGGTTTAATAATAAATCTTATTTTGATAAAATAGATAAAAGCATTAATTTTGACGACGCGGAGTATTTGACCGTAGGACTTATGAAATTTATCCTAAGGAAAGTTGCTGAAAATAATGAGGAATTTAATTTTTCTAAATTTTATCGTCATTCTAGTAATATTTGAAACACGTATATGGCATCACGAGAGCTCCACTATGGTATTGATCAATGAGCATCCTCAGAATATGACCTTTGCAGCATTGAAAATGTTTATTTGTCGTTAAGTTATTCTATTAACTCAATGATGGCAGAGGATATTTTATTTCACGTTCACTTTTGAGTTCAGCAACTTCTATGCTTTATTAAAATGAATTCAGAATTATTTTGTTTATTAATGAATAACTTCTTTATAAATAAGTTCTTAACAACACAGTAAAATCAAGGCAATTTCAATTTTGTCACATCACGATTCGACTTCAGTATCTGATAATTTCTATATTATATTTATAAGAGAAAAGGGGATTTATCTTGATTAAATGCTTCAATTTTAAAACAACAAACTGAAAGCATACTTTTCATTACATAGACATATAAAAACACACACATAGAGAGAGAAACAATTTATATTAAATTTGTGCAACATTTTAGTTTGTTTATTTAACAACAGTAAAATAATATTATAATTGGACACTTAGGCATAAATAATCACCTTTTAATTACTAGATTATAAAAAAACACTTGGAAATGCGTTCAGTTTGACATATTTCGTTAACAGTTGGTATAGCTGTTCAAGAAAATTGATCATATGTGCCAGATTTGATTAGTCTAAAATACTTTGCAATTGGCTCTATTTTAGACTCGATCGTCTGTCCTGCTTTCTCAATTAGCAGTTAATGCAAAAGCTTAAATAAACAATATTCGATTAGTCCAATGAAGAGATCTTATCCCTCCTATTCTGATGATTTTTCCTATATCGGATAAAAAAGTGTACTTTTCTTCACGAGGGCATATTTCGGATGGTGCATTACCTTTAAAAGATAAACTATCATAAATCGCACTTTTTCCTGGCACACTCACAAATTTTAATCGTTCTCTTCATTTTATGTAGTCTTTACTAAACTTAAGGGAATACCCTATTTCTAATAATGTTTATTTGAGCAACACTAGCTCTTGGCATTTAAATTAATAGTAACAGTTTTTTGTCCTATAAGACAAATTGCTCAACACATTTCCTTTTAAAGAAAACTGTGACAATGCTTTGAACGAAGATGTACTGTCCAGTTTATGCTTGCTTTAAGGATACATTCTTTTTCAAATTACCATATTCCTGCTTGTTTATCAAAACGCCGAGGTACACAATTTGTTAGACTTAGGCATTTTGCATTTTTAAGTAAATTGACTAACTTGGTCCACACTTTTAACATTTTTAAGTGTGTTATTTATGTATTCAGCTTTATTAAAGATAACGTAAGTGTCATCAAAATACCTAAGATATTTATGGAAGTAATTATGATTTAATTGTTACAGTTTTGATGTTCCATTTAAAACATGTAGATGACAGTTATTCGACTCTCTAATAGACTGTCCATTGCCATTCGAATGACATGCGTGAAATATTGCACACTGAACTTGAACTTCAATAACGCAATGATTGATGGGAATTGTGTGACTATATCTACGTATATATAATTAACGTTGGTTATTATCGAGGAGTTTACGGAAAAAAATGATCGTTCTGTCGACAAGAATTTTAATAAACAAATTATTGGTTTCGTATTCTTTACATTGTATGAACTTGTTTCACGAAATCCGAAATGAATAAATCATAATTATTTGCCGTTTTAATTTTTATTGACCACAGCGTTGTTTTAATTTTACATGCCAGTCTTTGTTGTGCACTGTTGTTCAGTGACATAATTATTTTAATTGTGTCAAGGTGCTTCTTCCAATTATATTTTTCATCTATGTAATTCTGCACATTTTTGCCAGGCGTGTGCTAATTAGTTTTGCCTGCTTATAAATAAGTATAATGATATTGTCTCTTTTAAAATTCATACCGCCCGTTTTTCTATCAACTTACTTTTCACACGGTCTTAATCTCACACAATTCTGAATCTCTAGTAGTTTCTGACCTGTCTTTATTGACTTTACATGTGTAGAATTTTAGTTTACTGTCGAGAACATTGTTTACTTGATTAGTATATTCAATTTCATTCAAACGAACATAACTGAAACGTTTATGCCTTCATTAATTGAATTTCAATATATTTTTAATTTTCAACAAATTCGGTGTTATTACCATAAGATTTTGAATCGTGTGTCTATCCTTAAAATGGTCAACGGTTAGTTTATCTTTTTGTAAAGATTGTCTGTAATATTCCAAAATTCCTGATGAAATTTATTCACATAAATTCTTCAGCGCTGCTTTGTTTACGTCTCTCGTTTAATTTGTATACTTTGACAAGATTCACTTATGGTTGTTTAAAAAAGTAAACTCATAAAAATTATATGCATAACAGCTCTCTGCAAATGCATTAATGGTTTCCTCACTAGAAAGTAATTACTTATACACCCTCTATTTTCTTTTTTGATAGAATTGAGTACCAAACGATTTATAGCGCCATCGTATGTTTCGAAATCGCAGCGATTAATTATAATGATACAAGGATCTCACGCATGAAATCTGGCTGACTAGGTTGTCAAGTAGCTGTTTTTTGTTTTGTTTGTCAACGCGGAGCAACATAGTTTACTGAATCCAAGTGAATATTAATTGTCTTCGATACATTAATTGGAAGTGCACTATCTATCGTAAACCTTCCAATATATGCGATTAAATGAAATTAGGGGGTTAATCTCTTGTCTCGTAAATTGTGACCTACAGAATTTAGAATAATTAATATATTTTAGTTTATGTATTATTATTTAGTATTTATTCACATTGCGAAAAAATAATATTTTTATCAAAGCAAAACTGCAGTGTTAATTAACTTTGTACGGCATGGTTAAATAAAATCCATTTTCTTTACGCTAAACGTCAACTATATAGCATTTTAGAACAAGCATCAGCTAAACATAGTTATCAAAATTGCATTACTAACCAGCTGAATTTGCAGTTGCTTCATAAGTAATAAACGAATAAGATATGCGTATTGTGGAAACGGCTGGTTAAAACATCAGTCCCGCAGTTATATGAACAAAGTTATTGTACACAAACTAAATCTGAACTCATGAATTTGTATGGCTGTTTTTGCTTAATGTTTTTTTAAATTAATCTAAATTACCATAATTACCTTCACTAAGTTTACTTTCAAATGTATCAGATAATGTATTCAAGTTGACATCTGACGAGAAGTAAACGAACTTTGTCACCAGTCTTCAATAAACCTTTATAATAAAGTTATACTCTCAAACGTATACTCTTATCTAAATTACCTATAGTTTATACAAAAATTAATCTATTTAAACAGCCACAAATATTTATTTAAAATTTAAATGACCATTCCTTTACCAATTACACTCTAAGTAACAAAAGTTTTTATATAAGGAACATAAGTTAATCTACTACTACACATTTGTTCATTAACTGGCTTAGATTTGCTTACATATGCAGTTATCAGAACTTACGTATCAAGAAAAAAACTAAAACTATCAAAATTACCCTCAAAAGAATGACATGCGATAAAATTCAAATTTAAATTTGGTGAAAATACAGCATGTTATCATATCTGAATTCATCTTTATTCTATTAGGTCATATTTTGTATGTAATCAAGTTATTTAATGGAGCCTGTAAATATACCGTATTACACATATTAAACAAAGGAAAAAATTAAACTTTTTTTCTTTTTTCCTCATAATAGTGCTCCAATAATTGATAAGCAGATTTGTGTTTAAATAATGCGACACGTATTCTATCCTTACTGTCTTGCAGATATGTTTTGACACACATTTGTTTCCTGTCATTTTGTTACATTTTAATATTATGAGATAATCCGGGCTCATTCCATCTTGTTGCATATTAATTTTTTTTTTCTTTTCGGTAGTATTTGTGGCTTGTACCCTAGTTTCGAATAATTTGTATGTTTTCTTTCTGGTAAAGCGTTGGAAATTGTTCCTGGTTTTCACTTGATTTACTTCTATCTATTCACACCATAAAAGTTAAGTTAGCGCGTGTACCAGTTAGTTCTGTGTGGAATATTATAGTAGTGTTATAATATTTTAGCCGTAAATATTAAAAATTCTGCCGTCTTTTGAAACGAGTTTATAAGACGACTGTTGGTTTAAGAGCAATGATCGCTCAAAAGACCAGCGAATACACAATAGTCTAGCATAAAAGAACAAATAACGTACGAAGCATCAAATATTTACAAAAAATATTTGATTTTTCTGTACCATGTATGTAGAAAATCGTATTGTTGGAAACATTTATCTGCTCGATATGTTTTGCTTTTAAGTAACATTGTCAAAGACTTTATATGAAGTTAATCCTATTTCTGTTTGGATACAAATTCGAAAAGGTGTTTCTATTGTCCACTTGTCCCTCATTTCTTAAAGAAATTTAAAGAAGGTATATAACATAATGCCGGCATCTACGGATGAGTCTCCTGGAAGCAAATTATGCAAGTGCATATGCGATTATACGTTGCGTTCATGCTGACTTTGGTATATATATATCGGTATGATTTGAACTATAATTTTACGAGGTACACAATATCTAATACACAATAGAATATTATGCAGTCGTTCAAATGACTGATACTTATAAATATCTTTTGTTCAATGTCATTTATTTTCCTAATAAATTAATCTCATTTTCATTTGGAAACTCATCCGTGGTTATCGATGAACGACTTTCACACCGGCAAACAAACGAATGATATTGTGGAATGAGCGGATCTATATAGCTCATTCTCTGTTTCACGGGATTGGTATATGTTTGCTAATTCATAGGGTCATGAAGAATAACTTGGACGAAATTTAATGTCATGTGCTCACGTCTTAGTATCGCTTTCATAAAAAGTCAAACATTTTACATTTGATATTTCTTTAAAAATAAAACACAAGGGAAATTATGTAGTTGATATTTATAAAAATTATTTTCGAATGATTTTATTATGAATATATAGCATTGACGTGTGTATACTTTAATCATTACAAACAATTTTTTATCTAAAATCTAAAATTAAGAATTTCATCTGTCTTCACATTTATGTTTTAAATTGTATTTAATTAACAATATTTTCTCATCTTTCAATTAAAAATTCAAATTGAGATTTAATTTTTCTTAGAATTTTTCTGGATAAGACCTAAACGGCATTAAACTATTCCTTGAATTATATATAAACTCTTGGATATATATTGTTAGTTTCAAATGAGTTCATTATTTTTTCTTCACCATTTTTCCTTATTCCATCCTTTTGACCTCAAAAAGCATTTAATTTGCTACCACAATTTAGCTCCTACTTTAATTTCATAAAACACAAAGCTGCCCATTTTCAGTCCAAGTTAACTTTTTCAAGAAAATCGGATCATCTCTATGATTGCGGTTTGATCCGAATTATTATTACTTATGTATTTTGTGATGCTTTTAAACAAATTATACACTTTTGTTCTAAATATAATCTTGTAATAGTGCCTCGTGAAAATATTGTCAAATGTAAATATATATGTAATTAACATTATGTCTACTATTTCATATCTGCGTACGACAGTACATACCTACGAGGCATTACGAAGCAGCTAATCAAAAGAATTCATTAACATGTGTCACAAAGAGGATTAGCATCGTCTATTAAATGAGACATTAGTGCTCATATTGTTCAAACCAGCCACCAAGCTAGCAAAATTAACATATATTTGCTTCAAGAACGAAGTGAAAATAAGTCTAATATATATGAAACATTGTATGACAAACAAAAACATTACTTGCTGAATGTAGAAAATCACCAATGCCCTACGATATTTGACAGGCCGAGAATAAGAAGTTCAAAATGTATATTTAGTAAGCAATATATTCCATCCTTACAGGCATCACCATAAGGAACAACAAATCAAATAGACAAAAAAAGAAAAGAAAAGATGTGCCTCGTAGCCAAATAAAAGGGGCTCGGGGTGTTGGAATATTACGAAATACGTTTTCACGAACAATACAGAAAAAAATCAATCTACTGATTGAACTGCCTAAGTTACCTGATGCAATCTTTTGTTTATATGGAAAATATTCATATAATCAAAACCTAACATTATACTTCAAATTTATATTATTTCGCTAAGATGCCTTTTTCTGTTATAAAATAACAGGTCAGTGTGACTATCGACAAATCCAAATATTAAGAAATTTGCAACACATTCAAATTGAAAGAATGACTTAACAGAAACATTAATTGGTACATTACGTGAAATTGCATGTAGTATCCGGCACTAGTGGCTTAGTGAATAGCATCTCAAACCCGGAGACGTATGTGCCTCGGTTTCTGTCCCGTCTGCGTCAAATTCCAGACTGAAATTGAAGAGTCCTTATAAGGATAAAAGGGGCCTACTGGTTGAACTGCATTTGTTACCTGATACAATAATTGGTTTATTCTTGCAAAATATACATAATTAAAATCCGGATAGCCTAGCATTACTTCTCCAAATGGCATGTTATCTGTGGTACACTGAGCGATCGGAATGTTTAGCTAGAACTTTAGGTAAAAGTGATTTCGAATAGGTTCAACCTCAAATAAAGGTTAACCCGAAAAATACGCTTTTCTGTATGTTTTATGCGGCAAGGCTGGCGCAGTAATTAGTCGCAAACCTCGAAGTAAATTTCCTCCATTTGTGCCCAATTCGACAACATTATGGACAGTACTTGTAGAGTTCACAAGAAGAATAAAACAGGTTCACTGGTTGGAATGCCTCTGCTATCTGATGCAGTGATTAGTTTATTCTAACAAAATAAACATAATCAAATCCTGCTATTAGACTTCAAATTATATATATATATATATATATATATATATATATATATATATATATATATATAACTTCACGAAAGTGCAACATCTAAGGCCTATAATAACAATAATCGTTCTGTGCCATAATTTATTAAAGAGATTGGCAGTTAAGCCTGTAATCAGCCAAAACATTAAATATATGTCGATTACACTTTGTGTGAACGCCTATCAATTACATTTTGGCATGCATTGTCTGTCAAAAGATAATCAGTTGTCAGTGCTCACTCATTTGAAGTGTGACGTCAATCAGATTTTCAGCTTATTTCTATTAATGAGATAAATAAGATACTAGTAAAATAATGTTCAATCTTCTTGTTTTAACGATTTTAATTTGCATTTAAAACAAATAAGTATTGAAATAACCTAAACCAAATAATCAATAATTTTATAATAAACTTGCAAAACAATATTTCATGAAATATTATTTACGTATGTATACGTATATGGATGATTAAATTTGTATGGATATATATATATATATATATATATATATTTATTCATGCATATATATATATATATATATGTGTGTGTGTGTGTGAAGATGTGCATATATTATGCTTTGCACATTGTTTTTAAATAAGCCTGTTAGTATGCGAAACAATGGCGTGTTTACTTTAATAAGCTGGGTATGTCGAAAAAAATTTACACTGGAGTTTAATAACAATTTTTTGTATTTCATAGACACTTATTTTGTGGTTAATAATTTCAAGACAATTTGAATTAGAAAAAATCCGTTTTTGTATCAGGATACGAATTACTTAAATAGATATGTTGTAGACATGAGGACAAATTTGTAGACACGAACCTCAGCAAACCACCCTTTCTAGCTGCATCAAAACAACTTTCATACAACGTTTGGTTTTACTACTTTCAATGTATGTCTTACATTACACCTTTACATCATGCTAAACTTTAAAGTTTTTCATCTCTTTAAACCAGTTTTGTGTACGTGCGTAATGGCTTCGTCAACACATATATATATGTCAATGAACATTGGTTGCTCGGGCGGTGATTACAATTACTTAAGTCATGGCTCCGATCTTGATACAAACACCTTTCCCATTATGGGCATACATTTTTCAGTATAAAATAAGCATTTAATAACGTAGAAAAGGCATTCCATTTCCTTATATCGTTATATTCTGACTAATGTTTCTTTGTTAGCCTGTCATTTAGGTTTGACCCATATAAAAACTCTTTAGACTTAAAGTTCGAACTAACCGCCCCTAAGTAAGTATGTATTAGGTGTTGCGAACCTAGTAACAAGTTAGTTCAGTTGTGACCAGAAGGATAAACCAAAGACAGCATGAACGGAAAGTATAATCTCATGCATATTCGTTTCGTGCTTACTGGCGACTCATCAGTAGGAGTCAGTATTACGTCCTTTAACCTCTATATATTTGGGTGAGGAATGTGTGACAATAGGACGATACAATCTACTAGACGAATGTGTAAACCTGCAGTAGTGAAGCTAACATTATATAAAATATCGTCCTATTATCACACTTTCCTCACCCAAATATATAGTAGGTAAAGGGTGTAAAACCGGCTCCTACTGATGAGTCGCCAGTAAGCACGAAACGAATGTACATGACATTATACCTTCCGACCATGCTGTCTTTGGTTTATCCTTCTGGTTACAACTGAACTTATTTATTACTAGGTTCGCTATACTAATAAATACTTGCATATATAGTAGTTCTCCGCAATCAACAGTATTTAACCGCCCCTAATGTCATTCTCAAACAGACTACGCGCTACCTGGGGATATGGTATTGAATTGCCCTTTTATATAATGTTTGTTTAATTATATAAATGTTCAGTTCAACACCATATTTCTAGGTAGTTTAGTGTCTGTTTGAATTTCATTTTCTATTTTATTCAATGCTACAGTTATACTAAAAATGTATGTACATTTGTTATCATCACCCGCACAAACAGTGTTTGCTTAAATATATTACCTTTATATATCGAAAAAGTCATATATATTTAATGATCGCGACTGCATAAAGATTGTGGAGCCGACATTTCCAGCCACATATCCAATTTTGCTTTCAATATATAAATGCATTGCGGTTTGATTCACGCTCAACCGTTTGCCGTCGTAATCTGTTGATGACCCTGGGAGGTCAAAGAATGTCAATACGTGCGACTGACGGTTTTTTTCTATATTGTTTGACGAATGGTTAAATTCAATAGGATTGGTGTTTACTTCATGCTCGCAAACTTGATTTAAATAATTGTTATCACTTTCCCCGCAATTAATGGTTGTTTAATTGTATGTATATAATAAGACTGGTGTTAACATCGAGATCGCACCCTTGATTAAAATAAAAGTAAAATAAATAAAATGATGCCACCTTAATGGTGTATTCTCCTAGTGAAAATCATTCGGCAATATTTCTTAATATTAATTTCGATTATGGGGATAAATGATTGTTAAATTTTAATTTCTGTATTTACAGTCGATGAGAATTGGTAAAAAAATAGATAATCACAGCAAAATCAATATTTCTTACTCAGTATTATGCTTTGTTTCAGGTAAAACCATATGTGCACAATAGTTTACTATTTTAAAAGTTATAATAATAACAATTATGAAATCAAAATGTACGCACAATAGACTGTGGGGTAATAAAGTATTCTTGAAAATATTTAATGAGAATGGATGACTAAATATATTGGTTTAAATTATGATTAATATAATTATAAAAATTCATTATTATGATTTGAATGGTAAAAAATATAAAATTTGAAAATTACCACCGACAATAATTGAGCTAAACAAACCCTAACAATGTATCAAAGCGCGTATGCGGACTTTAAATACAACTATCAAATAAAATGGCGAAAACTAAATAACCTAAAACTTCGTATTTGGCCAAAGTTCTTGTTGTTATAATATTCCGTGTATTTTGTCTTACACCTTGCGAGTAACCAAGACTTGAAGAGAATATACAAAGGGCGGGTAGTCGTAGAGTGTTTTGGGTTTGCAGACTTGGCTGGTCGCCTGAAAAATCCTTGTCTAAATTATGGGTTAAAATCGTTCCCAATATGAGCAAAACAAATAAAAATGAAAATAACCGTTAAATATAGATATTTTGAATAGCCAATTAATGTACGGTTCATTGCTGCGCTAATTAAATCAATCAAGATTTAAAAGAAGACCTGTTCCATGAAGCTTTGAAAAATAGCTATTAGCTATTAATGAGATTATTCCTATTGCGCATTTATCAGGCAGTACGGTCTTATGATAATGATCTTTGGTGCACATGAAACTCAAGCGATGAAAAGTGGAGACAGCAACTCGTTTCTCATTTAAATTGATTTACAAAATTCCATCCTATTTTATGATTAATTGCTTAATACGCCAAAGAAAAAATGAGCCTTCACTAATTGTATACACCCGCGTATTGTGGCTAGACTGTTTAAACAAATAATTTGACAAATGAATGAGCATAAAGGAACACAGATACATATTCGCATTAAATTCGCTGGCTCTTTCGACAATTGTTTGTATTTTCAATGACAATTTAGCATTTGTGTTTGAAGATATTTTTCATTTTTTAAAACTAGATATAATTTAGATGCGTTTAGACACTGATTCAAGATTTCGTGGACGTTAACCAAACAATAAAATTGTTAAAAAATATGGACAAAGACATGATTTTGCAAATAGATTGCCATTTAATCAACGATTCTCTGAGAAATGATTCCGTTCGCGAAATGAAAACGGAATCTCACAACTATCGTAGACAAAATGAAAAATATGGTGAAACATTTGAGCAGTTAGATTCAAACTTGCTCTTGATTAAAGTCTCAAGTTATTTTTATGACTGATGTGATTCTTGCTCGAGTTGATTTAATGTCTCTGCGGTTACTTCTCAACTTACATTCACTAGTTCACTTACGATTTGCAGTCTCATTAACAAAAAAAGATCTTATCACATTTAATGGTAATTATTGTAAAATCATTAGTTTTCCTATGCGTCAAACATTTATTTACATTTATGAATTTCAAAAGTAAATATAATTCACAGATGTGCTTTTGCTTCAGTTCACTGACGTTTCTCTTTGAAAGGCCATAAAGCGTATAAAAGTTAGAATTCGTTCCGAGTTGGCTTTCATGCAGATTGCAGCTGGCTTCAATGTGATAACATTCACCGTTAGCGTTTTTCCCAATTTGTTGGTTGTTGCAATAAATTTTCTTCTTCCAGAACTGCGCAAATATAGAAAAATTGTTTTTGCAAACGCATTGTCATGGGCTTCCAAGCCCTATGCGAAAAGCTGATTGGCTCTGATTCTTTCATCTGGAATTTCTGGACTAATATATCTTGTGTGTGCTGATTATATGCACCTTGTTTGCATGTAAAAAACGAATACCTATACTAAATTTCAACAGCAGCAGCACAGTAGACTAGCCAGGGCGTAAGCTTTTTTGTACAGTATATAATTTATTAAATTCATAACTAGTAATATTAGAAAACGAATTAAAAGAGCTAAAATTGGAGAAAATGATAAATTAGAAATAAAAATATGCCTTGTAAACCGTGCTTCAATGAAGTACGTATACTATGATAATGTTTGAAACGAAACCACACCAAATAGAATTTATTGGCCTCCAAATATGTTGACCGATACTGTGAAAAATTTGAATCTCACAAATGTGGTGTGACGGTAAGTATTAAAAAAATTAGCATTGTTCAGAAATTTTAGTTTAAATAAAAATTTATTTTATATGATATAGTAAAAATGACTACGAATCTCCTGGAACCGAAACTTAAGTGACTTTCTACAAAGCCGAGCACTTGCTTTAGGTAAACTATCAAATCCTGCTTTTATTTACTGATTTAAAGAGCTTAGAATTAACAAAGGTGTCTGGAATTGGACACCCAAATTTTTGGATTAAGAATTAGAACAGCGAACATAAATCCGCCATTTCGAAAACGAGGAACGCGTAACTATTCAATTTTCAGTCGCGCAAAACTTTCATTTTAGTAAATAATATCCTGTTGTATAGCAACACAAAGATAATAAAATATTTGACTTAAAATGTAACAAGATCGAAATGTAAGCTTAATCTATTAAGTATAACACAAAACTATTTTCAAAGTATATATTATTTACGTATTCAATAAATAGTGCATTATTAAGCAACCTCCATAGCTAACAAAAAACAATTGTAAGTGATTGGACATATCAATCGATACTTCATTCAAATCAATATTCTAATCGGATTAATTAATAATTTATGAAAATCTATATATTTCTTATTAGAATGAAAAAGCGCACTAATAAAAAAGTGGATAATGGCCATTTATTTCGAGATTACTAAATATCGCTATTCCATTTTTCATTTATATACATCCTGGGTTTCAATTTTATTATGTGTGTGGCAACTAGTGTCACTCGTTTTAAATTCTGTTTCTTGTTTGGACTGATTAGTAAGTCTATATGCGTATGTGTCTGTTTTCGTGTAGGGGTTTTCTCGTTGCATTTCTACGTGATATCTGGGATCTGGTTATTCTTGCGTTGCTGGGTTTATAGCTAGCCAACTGTTCGCATTGCTGGTTGTGTCGTGTACAAATGTTTTTTCCCCAGTTTCGTCTTTCGTTTCCCCTTTTCTTAGACATCACTTTTCAATACACCGAGAAAACACCTACGCGCAAACAGACACATACGCATATACACTTACTAATCAGAAAAAAAATAGAAGTTAAACCGATTAGGACTTGTTGCCACATATAATCAAATGAGAACCCAGTGTGTATATAAATGGAAGATTGTAAAGTGATGTTTAGTAGTCTCGAAATAAATTACCATTATCCACATCATTATTAATGTGGTTTTTCTTCCTAATAAGAACTATACTATGTAATATTTGGAAGCAATGGACATAAAAAATAAATTTTATATCTAAATTATTATCTAATTATGTTATTTAACAAAATATAAACAAATTAAGACACTAAATGGTAAATAAACAAGTATAAAACGAACAAAGAACTTATTAGTTATTCATCCAATTTGAGATAAACATCAATTCCGTTTTATTGAAACAGTCGAAAAGCATGTTTTGATACCTGTCAGTTGCACATTCTCTATCATGTCGACCTTTCCCAACCATCATTGGAGCATACTGGTAATCTGATTAGCGCGAATCAATCTGTAATTCATGCATATAGTAAGTAAATACAGATTCGTGATTCTCACACTTGATAGCCTCGCTTTCCCTGTAGTTAACTGTAAATATAAACCACAAAATTTCTATAGAGTTCTCTACTACCAAGCTACTTTATAATATTTTTTTATTATAAATATGTAAACTCAGAAACGTTGCCAACTTAATTCATAGCAAACCTAAAAACTGGCTTTCATCCAAGCTTTATTATTAAAAATTGTAATAAACGAAACTTTATTTATTTTTTAAACTTAATAATCCTGTAGCGAGCTCATTTTAAAACCACAAAATTTTAATTGAACCTGGTTGAAGTTGATTTTCAAACATTTTATATGCGCAATTGCACTTGTTATCAAAAGCAGCATATTTAGATGCACCAAAGTCACGACATATAATTGATTAATAATCACCATAGCCATTAAATCACGTTGTATTTCATCTTGACCAAAGTAAAAATCGTTATTTTTTATTTAAACGTTCAAAATTTTAAATGCTATAAATTTTCTTGCACTTTTTTTTAATTTTTACTTATAGCGATATTTTTGTAAGGTCAATTTTTTTTATTCATTAAACAATCATGAATTGTGTCATCGTTGATTTAATCTATTTATAACTTTCTCGTACTTCCATCCGGCGAATGCCGCTAAGTTGCTGTCAACGCAACAAAATTAAAATTAGACAACCAATATTTTATTTGAATAAAATTTAAGTGAGTGTACTTGGAGTGAGAATTGCTTAAGTGATTTTATATAAAATTTATTAATACTTTTGTAAATTTGTGCGCGCGGGTTGAAATGGATCCATTCTTGTTGCGTACAGACATCGAAAAAAATTTTGAGGAACTTCAAAACTTAATGAATTATTTAAAGGACAAAAATGATGTTATAAAGAATAAAATGTTTAAATTTGAATATGAAATGTGTTTGTACGCATCAAAAGTGAAACTAGCTGAGAACGAATTGAAGAATAAAGCGCCAAATTTGTCGATTTGACAGCGAAGTTAAATGCGAAAATAGATAAAACACAGTTTTTACGTCCAGCCATGGGTAGAGATTGCAAAGATGACAACAGAAGAAACCACACCGTTTAAAATTAATCAATCTTGGAAAGAATTGTTCAATATACTGGAGAATGAAGTTACGGAACATAACACCAAACAGTACAAGTTAATATTATTTAATCTTGATGATAATGCTGATTCAAGTATAGCAGAAAAATTGAATGATAAAATCAAGAATACTGCTGAAGCCGATATCATAAGATGTTATCGGGTGGGAAGAAGATCTGATATTGAAAGACTTGTCGTTGTACAACTATCTAAACGACCGGCGAACATACAATTAGAAACAATTTAAAGAAGTATCAGAAGTCTAATTTCGACAATCTATTCATGGGAAGAGATAAAACATTTCTATAAAGGAAATTAGCAACTGCAAGGAGTTTGAAAAATAATTCGGAACAGAGCCCATCAACATCAGAGAAAGCCAGCATACTAAGTCCGCCAACAAATTCGAAAAATAAAAAAATGGAGTATCGCTTTTGAATATAGTGGAAATTGGAGAAAAGAGAGGTGTGTTTATGAAACCCCATAAAAATAGATATACAAAGAAGCCGACAAATTTAAATTATTAGATATCTTAAACGATATAGCTAAGCCATTTTTTTCATTTCTCATTATTATTTGAAAATTTCAGAAGTTTTTTGCTATAAACTTTTATAAAAAGCAACGATTTGGATTTCATAATATTAACTGAAACTTGACACAAGGCCAATGAAAACCACGAATTTGAAATGCCTTGATTTATCTATTTAGAAAAAACATTTCGTTTGATAAACGTATTAAAGAAGGTCTCATTTATAGTAAATCTTTGTCTAATACGAAAATTTTACATACTAGTGAAAAAATTCTATAATTGATTTTATATCTAGATTTATTGATATGTTAATTTTAATGGGTGTATATGGACCTCCGTATTCCAGTCTAAATGATGATGTTCTTTTTACCAATTCGTTTCAATCTACTTTGGACTTTCATGGTTATACTTTAGTGCTAGGTGATTTTAATAAGATGCATGACTGCCAAATAGCCAATCTATTAACTAATCATTATCTAAAACTAATTAAAATCGAACCAACTTGAGGCTAGGAATGCTTAGACCATGTCTATTTAGAAATTGAATCGGTTAACTGGCAAAATTTTGACGATGTTAATTAATTTATATAATTCGATCACAAAGAAAATATTTTACGATAAAACAATGTGAGTGGCAAAGAAACAGAAACTTTCTTTTTATAATGCACACGTGTAAAATTTATGAATTAACTGTAATATTTTCCGACAAAGATCAGATAGAACCATATTTGCTAAATTAATGAGCACACCTGGACTAGGCTGTAAAATTATGAATAATTACATTAATTCTTAAGAGAAATTAAAGTTTATAATACCGATGGATAAAACTTAGTATAAATTTCTTTATAAATTTAAGGAACTATTTGGTAATTACAAAAAATCACCTCTGTATATCGATTGTTAACTAACCACAATTACCTTTATCTTTTATAAATGCGCTCTCAATCTTTATAAACCAAATTATGATGGATGGAAAATACCAATCGATATTCTAACGACCGTGGCTAAATCGTTACCAAAAGTAAGTAAGCCAGTGTGTGCCAACGATTATAGACTAATTTCTTTTATTCTTTCATTTTTGAAGACATTAGAACGATTGATACTAGATCATTTGGAATTTATGTTGCCGGTTGATTTTTACATAATTAAACATGGCTTTACGGAAGATCTTTCGAAAATTACTAACATTCTTTCCATCTAGGAGCATGTAATTTCGCCGGTTGAGTTAAGTTGGATTCATAAATAGTTTTTATTAATATCTTAAAATCTTTCAAAGCAATTATTAAGGCAATTTAATAACATTAGGGTTGAGAATAATCAATAATAAACGAAAGCATTAAAAACTGGCATTAGCACAGAATATAATTATATTCATTTTCATGAATCTGTCATTATTGATGATTTTGAGATCAAACTTCAGTAAGAAATCAAGGATTTAGGCTTTTGCTGAGAGAAATATTGAAAAGTAGTTAGCTGTGCTAAGAACAGATGGGCGTTAACATAGAGAAATATCTTATCGAATGATTTACAATTACTAATGCATATTATTTGGATTAGGTCCACAATGGAATATTCCTGCGCTACTTGTAACCCAATGAAAAAGGTTTGTCAAGCAAGATAGAAGTTGTAAAAAAGAAATTTGTGAAACACATTAACTCTGTGTCCTATAAACTTTATTGTTTCAGAGTATGTTCTGTTGCATAAATGTATTCAAATTGAATCAGTGCACAGTAGCCCATATGTAACCAATAATAATTATTAATAGAGTAGAAACTATTTCTAGACATTTAGCGATCTCTCCTCCTTTGACGGAAAATATTGCTGGAAAGATATTTTCTTTTTAAAAAAATTTATAAAATTTGCAATTAATTGCTAAAAGGTTTAAGAGAAACGCCTCCGTCTAAGATGTCTTTCTATTTTTTATATGTAGAACAAGGAAAAGTATATGATCCTATTGATCGTTTGAATTTTGATTACGACAATACTTCCTCGTGGTTAAGCAAACGACAAGTGATCAGCTACATATCATCTTGAATGTTTTGTATCTATTGTCTGTATTATTATATTGGAAAAACTATGCATTATATAATCATAGTAGCCATAACTACAAATAAGCAATACTTATTCATGCTTGTCACCTATGTATGATAATAAATTCGAAATGTATCTTGATCTCTCCAATAATCGGGTCAGATATGCTCGATGAAAAATCTATTATTATTTATAAAATTAATTATTGTAAAATAACGATTCATCAAAAAAGTCTGCTTTCATTCTTTATTTTTATAAATGTATCATAATTTGATTTAATGTACGCAGTGATTTTACTGCAGGGTGTTCACGTGTTGATAAAGTCTATAACAATATCATCGCTACTTACTAGTTCATATGAGACTAATTGGATATATTTATGTGATGTGATGTCTTTTCTATATCGTACATTTCTGATATTGTTATCTACTTGATGGATCAGTGTGGTTTGAATCAAAATAAAGATATTCTATTCTATTCTTTTCTATATCGCGGTCTGATCCTCTTTAGTCAGTTTGCTTATATCACTTGATGACAAGCATAAAAAGACAAAAAGTGCCAGAATTTGTATTAGTCGGTGATATTGTTATATTTTGAGACTGGTTAAATAATGTGAATTTTGTCTATTTCAAAATAGCTAAGTTCATTTTAATATGTTAATATGACGTTTACACGATAAGTTACTAACTACATCGAACATTATATATTAATGAATACAATAATTTTTGAACTGCAATAACCTCTACTAAAACTCAGCTTTTTTCATAGGTAAAAGTTAATAAAAAATATAACAAATGTTAATTTAATATATGCCTATGACTATACCAATTTCAAATAATATTAATTTACAGTATATTTAGCAAAATCATACACATATCGTATTAATTTGTGAACAAATTTCAAAACAGCACAAACTTTAATCATGACAATGGCTTTTGCGCAAGCACTTTCGCGGTTAAATTTATAATAAATAATCAAACTTTGTTTTAAAGTCACTGCATTGTGTAACGACACAAATTAATGGCCGATATATTGCGTAAATTAAATTCAATTTTATTTACGTTGCACCAATAGTGTGCAAGTAGGCATGGCATGCTATTTAAGCACGGCAATTGACCATGCAAGTCAGAGGTTGCATTTGCATTCTGGCTTGCATCACGCGTGTGCGTTCTGTCGGCTGTCAATACCTACGCTGGTGATTTGATAGTTTCACCAACAATTGGCTACATCCGTGACTCATCTTGTTGCGGTATAACCAGCGAGACGAGCCAATTAATTGCAGAACCATCCCGACGTTATCCACATCGTGATTACAGCTCAACCACGGGAGCGACAACTCAACCAGAGTCCACCCAAGGCTCTAGGACATCTTCACATTCGGAATAATTCAGGAGATCGCACGACCAGGCCTTCTTAAGGGCCCCCTATCAGTAACAAATCTCTATTCAGAGCACCTTAACCGAGTTTGTAACGTCGTACGGCATTTACTTGAAGCCGGGGCGTTTACAATTGAAATCATTGATACATGCTTTTTAAATACATTTCATGTAAACTATGTTTGTTTGAGCAAATTTATCGGAATTGTTCATCCTGTTTTAAACAACTCACACAGGACGATTATTGCGAATACGAATTGACAAAAGAGCTAAAATAACCACACCGTGCTTGTTTGTGAATTGCGTTCATAATAAATATGTTTAATAAAACTAAAGTTCAGACTGATAAGTAATAATTTAACATTTAATAGTTATTGCTACTCGTGTTAAATCATACGTTGCATTGTGGCATCCAGATTTAGTTAGACTTGATGGTTCAAATCCTTATCTCGGCTGTGTACTAATGTTCATTCGTTCAAATATCTTGTGTATGTTCGTACCAAATAAGCGAGGTTCTGTTAAGTTGGCGTCTGTAATGAATTACCTCATTTATGTGCATGTGCATATCAATTTAATTTCAGGAAAACATAAGAACAGAGAACAGACGTAGTAAATATAATTTTACATGCAATATCCAGAAACGACATGTCCTTTCTAAACATCAATTTATGAACAACGTAAATAATTATGCTACTAAGATACCAACTAGCAATCTGTAATCAAGTAGAAAATCTTAATCTTTATAACTGGACAAATGTACTTTGCAGGCATGAAATAAAATTGAATGAAGTCTTTGAATCTTTGATATCATGATAAGAAGGAAATACTTCTAGAGCACAGAATTTTTGCTCTGAGTTATAGAGTTTCCTTTTGATATTTTGAAATAATTACGCTTGTGTAGTTGAACATAAGAATTTATGAATAAATCGGTAATCCATTACTAGTTCCTCTAATTCTTCCTGCTGCGTAATATTTACAAACGCTCGTATTTTTTTATTAAACGCATCCAATTCCTTTTTTAGTGCCTGTATTCATTGTCCAAGCGGTTGCCTTTTCTTCTTAATGTCCTTTATTTCTGTACTGTTATCAACGATCGCATTTAATTGAAGCTCCATTATTATCTGGATGTAAGGCGTTTTCCTGATTCCACGATATATTATTAGACGAACATTGGTTGCCGGGTGGTGATAACAATTATTATGATCAAGGTTGCCGTCTTTATATGAACACCCGATCCATTAATTACTTACAAATGTCAGTATAAACAAAGAATTGTATAGTGTAGAAAAGGCAATTCATCCAGTAGACCGCTTTCATCCTTATTGGGAACTCATCATGTGCTGGCCAGAATTTGCCGCGGACAGAACTTGAACCTTGTCACGTCTGCTTCGGAATCTGGTGCTCTAACCACTGAGCCATCCTGTTGCACACTGCACTGCACACAATTTTCAGTTATATACTAACTAATGTAACTTGGTTAGTCTATTTTTCCTTTAGATGGAGCTCATATGGCATCTATTTAGACCCTAATTTCCAACTAACCGTCCCCAATCTGTCATTACTGAACAGACACCACACTACATGGGGAAGTGGTATTGAAATGAACATTTATATAATTAGACGAACATCGGTTGCTCGGGTGGTGATAACAATTATTATAATCAAGTTTGCGGTCTTGATATAAACACCTGACCCATTAATTACTTACATGTGTCAGTATAAACTAAGAATTGTATGGTGTAGAAAGGCAATTCATCCAGTAGACCGGTTTCGTCCTTATTGGAAACTCATCGTCTACTGGCCAGAATTTGCCGCGGACAGAACTCGAACCTGGGCACGTCTGCTTCGGAATCTAGTGTTCTAACCACTGAGCCATCCTGCCGCACACTATACTGCACAAAATTTTCAGTTATATACTAACAAATGTAACTTGGTTAGTCTATTTTTCCTTTAGGTGGTGCTCATATGGCATCCATTTACACCCAAAGTTCCAACTAACCATTCCCAATCTGTCATTACTGAACAGACACCACAGTACATGGGGAAGTGATATTGAAATGAACATTTATATAATTAGACGAATATTGGTTGCGCGGGTGGTGATAACAATTATTATAATCATAGTTGCGGTCTTGATATAAACACCTGACCCTTTAATTACTTACCTATGTCAGTATAAACTAAGAATTGTATAGGGTAGAAAAGGCAATTCATCCAGTAGACCGATATATTTTCAGTAAACGCTAAGGTACATCACCGAATTATTATAATCAAGGTTGCGGTCTTGATATAAACACCTGACCCATTAATTACTTACATATGTCAGTATAAACTAAGAATTGTATAGTGTAGAAAAGGCAATTCATCCAGTAGACCGGTTTCGTCCTTATTGGGAACTCATCAAGTACTGGCCATTTTCAGAAATTTCATTGGTTCTGACATCATCATCGTCATTATACACAGCGATACAAATGTCAGCAACTATTGTTTCACTGTAATACAACCGCAAGAAACATAACAACAAAAATAAGAAATTTGTCTCACAATTTATAATAATGATAAACGGAGTAATTGAGGCAAAAAAATTATTAAAGAACAGTGAAATATGAGCGGATGGATCTTTTTAATATATGTATATTTACCTATACAACGCAAAGTAAACCCTTATTCATCATCTTTATGGCTGCCAGCTTCAGGGCAAACCGACATCGGCAATAGGGCTTACTTGCTGTTTTCACTGTATCACGTCATAAACTTAAGTAAATCGCGCAGCTAACGGTATGCAACTAAGAAAATGTTATTGATTTATTTCCACTATAATTCTCCAGCAAGATCGCCAATTAGCTTGACTCGATGACATACCGCGCAGGGCTTTCAATCAAAAAAAAATAAAGTGCGCGTAAATCTCATCATGACACACGAGTGTGAATCCATAATGCCGCACGTTGAATCAGTTCACTTTAATTGTTTCCGCAATATAAAAATCTGTTCGCCTTGTCTCTTGTGCCAACCGGCGCTATGTGAGGGTATTGAGAAAATTAAATGGAAGACATACGCAAAACGTTGCCCAGCCAACGATTTCGCATGGGCCTTAGTGTTTTCTTAAGAGGAGCACTCGTTGTTAGATATTTGTTTTTTGTAGCCTACCTGTGTTATGCTCCTAAAACAACGATGGTCAAATGCCTGTAAGCGTCTAAAATCATCAAATTTAGAATGTAAAGTCACATTGGTGAATAATACAATTGCACTTGCAAATGCATTGTACACACGAGTTTTAAGTCAATTTGACATATTATCGTTTACCCATAAATAGCATGAATTGGAGAAGGTAACTTTAGCTTTCGCGATTCTCATACTCACCTCGTCAATCATATTGCCTGAGGTGTTGATTGAGCTGCCCAGACGTGTAAATGTGTTAACTATGTCCAGGTCTTCACTTTGCACCCGCAGAGATAGAATGAGTCGTGGGTGGTGCTTTATAAGTATCATACATTTAGAGGGTGGTAATTTTATTCAGAAAGTCGGAACAATGTGTACTTATTTATTCACGTTGGCCTAAGCATATTCTCGATTCTCAAATAACAATACAATATTATGTGTATAGCAAAGATCGTCTTATCTACCGCCTATATATCCTGAACGTATGTAAGAGTTGTTCGACGGGTTTCAGCAGTGTGATTATCACATTAAGAGTATCCACCGTTCTCTTTCATGCGTTGTAGATTTACACCATCTATTTTGCAAAGATCCGAATGGTTGCCATATCCATGTGCACGCCGATTGGTCCTTTCCCTCCGATGGTGTCAACTTCATTCATACTAACCACTGAAAATGAGGTACAATCTAACCTTTGTTGACTGGCAACGTCTCGTTACCCCATTTCCAGTACCATAACCAGGCTACTAAACACACATAGTACAATGCTTACAAAAATATATTTAGGTATATGCTGTAAACGTGTTCCAAAAACATTTAGTTATATTTTATTTTTTGACCCACTAATGGTTTGAAACAAAGAATAATCTCAGTAACTAAACTTTATATATGCACATACATGGAGTACCTGAAAACACCCGCTCGACAAATATATATATATATATATATATATATATATATATATATATATATATATATAGTTGAAGTTATTAAGTCCTTTTTTGCTTCAAACCATTTATGAGTTCAAAATTAAAATATAAATAGATCTGTTTTGGAACGAGGTTACCATATTTGCTTAAATCTGTTTTTGTGAGTATTTTATTGTGTGTGTGTGACTAGAAGTCTAATGTTGGTACTGGAAATGAGGTACGGAAACATTGCCAATCAACGAGGATTGGATCTTGCCTCATTTCCATTGGTCAGTATGGATGACGTTGAAGTCTTCGGAGGACGAATCAGCACCTGGTCACCACGAAGAGGAACTCAATGCGTACTTGAAAATGAGGATCAATCGGATCATTGCGAAACTAACAATGCAAAGCCACAACCCTCGATCGCAAATTGTGGTATCCATCATTGTGTGTGCCCGCACTTTCAACCCTTCAAAAAATATCTGACAGAGTGGAAACATGATAAATGTCTAAATAAATAGGGAACATACCGTCAACTTATAAAGTTAGGACGCTTGACTCGTGACCAAGTTGAACAAAATCGTAACCAAAGTTAATAACATACATTGATTTATACTTTCCGAAATAATTAATTAAATTAAGTTTGAAAACTTCGGATGGAAAGGACGAACCAACACCCACCCACTACGAAGATAAACTCAGTGCATACTTGGAAACGGGGATTATTCAGATCTTTGCGAAACTAAAAGTTTAAATTTACTCCCCACGAAAAAAACCCGCGGATACTCTAAATTACGAAAGGGTGTTGTTCATAATAGGATCTAATACAGTTTTAAACAAAAAATATGAAAGTGGACAATTTGGTGAAAACTACTGCTTTTAGTAAAGTTTTGTGGTAATTTGTTGTAGACATTAACTCGTCCAGAAGCGCTTCGGTATAAATTGTTAATAACATTTACAAATTGGTAGGCGCACTATTTTTCAAAAGAATATCGAATCAAACTTTGTGATCTATTGAGTTGAATACACCCTTGAAGTCAATAAAGACGGCTATTGTGGTACTGCGATATACACTTCACTGTTGAAGAACTTGCATCATGGTAAAAATATTATCTGAGTTGAAACTTATATCGGCTATTACCTGATACGAACGCTTCGCCCACTTTTTTCGCATTTTTGGTCCAAAAGGATTCAATATGAAAATTTTGATTAGGCCTAATTTTGTTTCTTACAAAACTACAAGTAAAATAATAAGCGGAGCCAATTTGAAATTTGCGCCTCATTTTGAGCATCTCCATAAATTTTACTAAAACGCAATGGTTATTTCTAGAGGAGGCAACAATATCATATACAGTACCACATGCATTTATAAAAATGGAGCTTATATTTGTCCAAAGTAAATACGAATTATAGTCATCGAATGCCGGTCGGTCGAGTTTGTTTACATCTATTTAATGTTTATTCATATTAACTTCTCCGGAAATCTACAACGGATAATTCAATTGTCCAGGTCGACAAAGGTGCTCCACAACGAGCGACAATCCTGGATGCTACCACATCATCTTTAAATAATTGCCACATGATCTATTTGAGTAAAATTTTGCCGGGGTTGAAAGACACCTTGTGATGCAACGACTAGTACTACGTTTGTGGTTTACGCTTATTAAGCGTAAACCATGTTCCGCTAGGCTATCCGACAGTCGTTCAAAATTATCGTCGCGAATTGAACTTAAAGTGTACCCATCATGAAAATGAAATTCTGTATAATTTAAGCGCACAAATAGAAAATACCTGTCATCCATAATTAGGATTCTATACGAACTTCTTGCTCTACATAGTAAAGAGCTTGGGTTGAAGTAAAAGGCATCCTTGCGGTCATTTGCGCTGCAAGTGTTGGAAGCATACACATATACAACAAAAAGGCAATGTTGTTTAAGTTTGCGAGCTTGAAGTAAACACCAATCCCATTGTATTTAACCAGTCGTCGAAAAACATTACAAAACTACCGCCAGTCGCAACGCACTGACGCGTTTCTGACCTTCCATGATCATCATCAGAGTATGACAGAAAACTGACTAGCGAGGATCAAGTAATGAAGTTTGTTCCAACGTATAATATTGGTAAAATTCAACATCTCCATCTTTTCAGTTTACCTATGCGTGTGGATTTTTATTTATTTTTATCTCGTAATTTAATGTTTTTATTTAACAATATTTTTTTGATGGTCCTAATTTATGGTTTCATTACAATAAATATTTTCCGAATGTAATGTTACAAATCTTTTATAGATTTATGGAAATATTATCAGTTTATTTGGTAAAATAATCTCAATAAGCGAGATAATTAACAGTAAATGTAAAATATAGTATAAGATTTATCCAAATTACAAAAATTTACTGCAGAAATTTCAGTTTTAGTAAACTATAAAATAGAAAATTCCTAGAAAGTTTCAGTAAAAATTTTCATACATCACATCAAGATAATCATGAACAAGTAAAATCCTCATCAAACTTTATAAAAGAATTTAAGTATAATTTTGGTTTCTAGAAAGTTACTGCTGGCAACAAACATACACACATAAAAGTCTCCAATGCCTGAGCTTAGCGAGAAACTATAAAAGATATGTCCTGTCTTGATGTTTCACAGGATTATAACATTGAATAAACATTGCTTGAAGTAAACACCAATCCCATTGTATTTAACCAGTCGTTGAACAACATAACAAAACTACCGCCAGTCACAACGCACTGACATGTTTCGACCTTCCATAATCATCATCAGAGGACGACGACAAACTGACTAGCAAAGATCAAGCCTTATTGCATTTATATGGAAAACAAAATTTGATATGCGCCTTCAACCTCTAGAAGCCATATTCTTATTAATTCATCATCACCATCATCATCATCATCATCATCATCATCATCATCATCATCATCATCATCATCATCATCATCATCATCATCATCATCATCATCATCATCATCATCATCATCATCATCATCATCATCATTACCATCATCATCATCATCATCATCATCATCATCATCATCATCATCATCATCATCATCATCATCATCATCATCATCATCATCATCATCATCGACATCATCATCATCATCATCATCATCATCATCATCATCATCATCATCATCATCATCATCATCATCATCATCATCATCATCATCATCATCATCATCATCGTCGTCGTCTATCATCATCATCATCATCATCATCATCATCATCATCATCATCATCATCATCATCATCATCATCATCATCATCATCATCATCATCATCATCATCATCATCATCATCATCACCATCATCATCATCATCCGCATCATCATAATCATCATCATCATCATCATCATCATTATCATCATCATCATCTTCATCATTATCATCATCATCCCCATCAACGTCATCATCATCGTCGTCGTCAACATCATCATCATCATGCACGGAAAAAAGAAAGCCTAAAGTGACTAACTTTTCACTGCCATGTAACCGTAAGAAGCGAAAAAGATTATATAAATAAAGACAAAAATAATAATTTAGATACAAGTTATTAATGAGATTTACGATAGAGAGAGTGAGTGAGAGAGGGAAAGAGTAACTAGTTACTTTAAATATATTTCCCAAGATAACTCACAGAATTGAGGCAAACTAAACCCCTACACAATTAGTGCAAGGCAAACTCAGCAATGCAGCTTCCTCGTAGCTTTCACTGTTACACGTCATAAACAAGCCAAACCTCGTAGCTTACTTTTCCCTACTAAGAAAATAAAGTAGCAAAGATGATTCTACCAGACATCTTCAATAAGGTCGCCACTGAACCCGATGCGATACCATATAGCCAATGGTTTATTATCAACTACAACGATGCGCACGTGGACCCGTCTTGGCAGACGAGTGGGAACTATACTGCCCAATTTGGTTGTCAGTGACTTCAACTATTTTTGCCATGTCAAAATCTGGCCACCTTGTTTCTTACGCCAATCTGGTGCTGGATGAGAGAACAGAGCTCAGTTGGGCAATTGAATTGAGGGTATACACAAAACATGTCCGAGACAACGAATTTGATGGAACCTTACTTGTTTTTATAGCCTGATTACACAAACTTCGCGGACTAACATGTATAAAATTGTAAGCAATTATTATGTTTTATGCAATCCGTGAAAGAAAATAAAAGCGTATTTCATTTATTGAAATAATATCCATTGTGTTTCTCTGTGATAAACCAATATTTTTTTCAAAAGAATTAAAAATACATATTGATTAGACAAAAGTAAATTTATTTAAAACATTCTTATAAGAAGTTGATAAAAATATATCTCTTAAGCTTAAATACACAAAATAAAAATAAAAGTTTTGTATTCATGGTTTCCCAAATTAGTGAAGATATTTTTTTAACGTTGCATTTGTATAAATTTTGGTTTTTCATTGGTGAGCTTTCAAATGTGCCTGCAGATGAAACCTGGTCAATCAAAACTATCTGTTTGAGGAAATTGTGCAATTTTTTTGGGTGAAGATATTCTTCCTTCCTCTATTTCTAAGCGGTTTCATAATAGACTTTGCCTATGTAAATAGCCCAGGTTTCAAGTAAATGTTGTACGACGTCACAAAGTCAGTTCAATGCCAAAATGGCTGGGAATAAGTACTGCTGTGACCCTTATTAGGGCCGGAATTGCATTCTCCGGCAAATGCCGAGAAAGTTATTTAGTGCGTCGATGTCTAGAAGTACTCCTAGACAATTGAGACCGGCTCTGGTTGAGTGGCTTTGTTCCTTCGTTGTGGCGTTGAAATCAGGTGGCTTGTGGCTGTGTGAGGTGCAGATATTGTATCGTTGAAGATATGCGACAAATCTGTAATGTTTGGCACATGTGAAGTTACAGCAATAGATGTTGTTCCGTCTCAATAGTTGTGCAGCAACAAGATTGGTGTGACTTCGGAAATCAGCATAGGTGAGAAGTCAGTTTGACCGGACACTGCACGCACACGTAGTGCGTAGAAGAAGGCAAACGTGAACACTGGCACGGTAATTTCCCCGTGCTTATATAGCCTGAAAACGAAAGCCCGCACGCCATTGCTTGCCGGCAAATTTTGCTTGTTTTAATTGGTGTCGCGTAAATTAAATTTGAATTTCATTTATGCAATATGTCGGCGAATTGTTCTTGAGCCGTTACACCAATTATTATTTTTAAAACAAAAACCTCCGTATTTTCGTTTGTCTAGCCATATTTGTATGCTATTATGTAAAATAAGCAATAATGTTTAAAAAAATACTGCTTTATTATTTATTTTAACAGATTGATAAAAATGTGCAGTGTGTGTCTAAATCTGGTTTAATTCATTAATAAGCCATTTGTTTAATGAAGATGCCAATTTAGCATATCTTTGTTAGTTATTTTTTACTAAAAAGCCTAAAACTTGAGCAATATAAGTCTTGTTCTGCGCTCTTGACAAGCTCAAGCATCCATTGCAATTCTTCCCTTAAAAGCAAGTTAAGAAAAGTACCTGTCATAATATTTCAATTGTTATGGCTTCTATCTCATAAGCATATTTAGGAGCTAGCTATTTGGAAAAGTTTGCTATGAATGTCAGAAGCAGTTACTCCAATGCTGACAAGCTTTTAAATGAATGAGGTATCAAACTAAGTAATTCATGTAATTAAAGGATCCAGTCATGAATTTTTGACAATCACCATAAGCATTTGTTGTCAGCATCACTCAATTCAGTATCGTTTTTATTAATTTTTTGGAATATCGTAGCGTGATGACCCAGCCTTTCTGCATGCTTTATTGCTAATGCATCAGTTTCAATTGTTTCATGTCACGCAATATCAGCGTTTTTATGTAAAGCGATTTGTATTTGTCAGTCCAGGTATTTGTTACACCACTGTAAACCCATGGTGCATGATGTATAGATAATTAATCTTATTCTTAAAAAAATATCGGCGTGATTTTGTCATGTATTCATAATATTTTTCGTCAACGCTAATACGCCATTGATTTATGGTATTTAATAGCTGTTGTTATACATGCAATATTATAACAGGCGAATTTCATGATAAACTATGAACCTGCTACTCCTCATTTTTCTAAGCTTTATAATATTGTTGGTAATTGCGATTTGCTCACCAGCAGCTTACTAGTAACACAGCCATTGCTTCAAATTTCTATCGATTACCGAAGAGCCAAGTCAAGTATCTGGTTAATTCCGCGTTCCTGATGCGTATCATATGTTTGCTCACAGACAAGCATTACTTAAAGAGCTGTAGTGGACTTCTATAGTCATAAAAAAATTTTTTCCATTAATCCCACGTAAATATTTCTAAGCAAAAGCAGAATTAAAACCGCAGAAGAAAAACGCATCTTAAAAATCAATAAATTAAGAGCTAGAACTAACATTATGTATAATATTATTCTGCCATTAGAAAGTAAACGACTTTTCCTGTATTAAATTTTACTAAGACATTAAGAAAACTGATTTCACATTCGTACTGGACGTCAGGAGTAACAAGGCAATATAGAATAAACCTCGATTTGTTGATCTACATTCAACCATCTTAAAACATAACTAATCAATTCTGTTCTGAGAATTGTTTTAAAATATGCATTTAAAGGAACATTATTACGAGAAAGCTGCAAATTTATTGGCAAGAAAAAAGGAAACTTGGCTTAAGTAAGAAAGGCGACATCCATGTTAAGTAAAAACGCAAGCATGAAATCTCTAGGACGTTATTAGCAACTCCTAGCAATTAAAATCATACGTAAATTAAAATTTGAGAAGTCTAGGAGGTAGAGTTTCTTGCTACAACAACGCTGAGAGTGTAATGAATTTTGGTAAAAGGGAAGATATAAAAAGAGTCACATAAAAAGCTGAATATGAAATTCTACTATATATGTGAATCTTTATTGTTGATTCCTCGTCTTAATACCATGACAATGGAACTAGATTAAGTAAACATTAATTGCGCAGGCGATAATAAAAATGATCATAATCAAGGTTGCGGCCTTGATCTAAACACCTGAATGTTTATGTAAATACATTTTTTAGTATAAATTTCAAAATGTATTGTGTTTAAATGACAATTTATCCAGTAGATCGGTTTCGTCCTTACTGGGAACTCATCACGCACTGGACAGAATTTGTCGCAGACAGAGCCCAAACAAGAGTACGTCTGCTTCGGAATCTGTTGCTCTAACTACCCAACTACTTTGTCGCACACTACACACAATTTTCAATTATATACTTTTATATGTTTCTTGGTTAGCTTCTCCTCATATTTGTAGCTTACATTGTATCGGTTTAGTCCAAAATTTCCTACTTAATATCTCCTATCGATAATTATAGAAAAGACAACACACATTATGTGAAAGTGGTATTGAATTCAACATTTATAAAATTCAATGAATATTGGTTGCGCGGGCGGTGATAACAAATATTATAATCAAGTTTGCGATCTTGATATAAACACCTGTCCCTATATGTACATAAATTTGTGAATATAAACCAAGAATTGTATAGTGTTCTAAAGGCAATTCATCCAGTAGACCGGTTTCGCCATTTAGCGTGGTTTCTGTTCTATAAT
>JAQBSW010006571.1:0-47499 GCA_029291075.1 Eudiplozoon nipponicum | reverse complement strand
TTGTGACTGACAGTCTAAATTCCAATTGTTTTGCTCTTGTTTATTAACTGCCAACCATCAAACAGTAAAACTGATTAATTATTCGCTAATGATAGTGCTTGTTATGGGTTCTGCGCTAATAGGGATCTTAGTTATAAATCTTATCAAGATGGACCTTTTGACTATTGTGCTAGACTCTCCAAGCCAAATGCTGTAAAATCGACTAACATAATATTACTATGACTCACAGGCATGATTAGAGAAACAAAGCTCAGAGAATGTAATTTAACATCCCCTTTTAAGGACTGTTTTTTCGAAACGATTGCATTTACTATTCACTTCATTGTCTTGATTGTAGGCTTTTTTAAAAAAGAATGAAGTTTTTGACTTGTAAACTTTTTAAAAGGTCAGCTTTATTTACCCTAGACTAGCTATGCCAAAATAGGCCTATCCTGGTTGAAACTAACCTTTGAAATGGCGTATCCCAAAACAAGCTGAGACAAAAAAGCAGCGCTCAATTGCATTAAAGAAATCCTCATAGATTCACATAAATCTGGGCCTCCCAATTTGATCTGAATGAAAGTTGCTCGTATTAAGATGAAGTCTGTATAATATTTTTCAGCTTACCGTAGAACATATATAATATCTGAAATTTGCCAAATGTTTCCACTTTGTTGCAAGAATTATATGTTTCTATGCAAAAACCGGTTGTAACTAAGACAGTTTTAATACGCTGCAACAGTTTGATACTATCATAAGTACCATTAGGCCAAGATAAAATATCGTCCGCAAAACCTTTTTCTGTCTAACAACATGAAAAATGTACCGTGGTAACGAATAGGATCATGCGATTTCATTTTCCAATAATCATTCGTAAACTGGAATATCAACCAAAAAACATTTGTTACAAAAATTCATTAAATCAAGTTTGCTAGCTTCAAGTAAGCACCAATCCAAATATACTTAACCAGTTAATGTTTGTGACAGCATAGAAATTAT
This sequence comes from Eudiplozoon nipponicum, assembly GCA_029291075.1. NCBI lineage: Eukaryota > Metazoa > Platyhelminthes > Monogenea > Mazocraeidea > Diplozoidae > Eudiplozoon > Eudiplozoon nipponicum. The sequence goes on along the minus strand of JAQBSW010006571.1, from coordinate 46,521 downwards.
GCAATCGACCAGTAACGTACAGTGTATGCATGACTACTAGAGGGGAGAGTCGCATATCTAATTTTGCTTTCCATATATATGCAACGCGGTTTGATCCTCACTAGTCAGTTTGCCATCGTACTCTGATGATGATCATAGAAGTTTGGAACGCGTCAGTGGGTTGTGACTGGCTGTAGTTGTGTTATGTTGTTTAACGACTGGTTAAATACAATGGGATTAGTGTTTACTTCAAACTCGCAAACTTGATTTAAAGAATTCATCCATTAGACTGATTTAGTCCATATTGGGAACTCTTCACGTACTGTCCAGAATTTGCCGTAGAGAGAGCCTGAACCTGGGAACGCCTGCTTCGTTTGTTGCTCTAATCACTGAGCCACCCTGCTGTCTTTAAGTGTAATTGCCAATGATGTTCCATGCCATACGGAAGTTTATGTATTGAGATAGCTGTTAATTTTACATCCAGGAATTTTATTTAATGAGTCTTTATGAATTCATGTACAGTTCATGATTGCTCAATTGAATAACTTCAGTAACATTAGAGTTACCACTGCTAATACTTTTACTATTGTTGGTACCATGTACAGGCACTTTTTTTTATAACCATTATACGGGCAACATTTACTGGTTCAACTTATATCAAATAATGTGTTATTTTTGAAGACGCATTATCGAAGGATATTTGAATTTAACTTAATTACTGCATGAATACACATTCGTATAGGAGACTGTACCGTCAACTTGTCCCACATTACTTGACTAAATATATTGCGAGTATAGGGCGTGGTACATTTCGTTCACGCGGATTTTTGTGCCCGTCTAGATTTATTTTATTTAGTGCGCATTACTTAATCCACAATTTCATATATGTTAAGTCTGCTACAAGCAATACATAACTGTAAAATATTTAATTTAATGAAGTACTGATTAAAGCGAAATTTGAAAATTGATTTCGATCAAGGCCAGAGTCTATGAATTTGCTTGAGTTACACGTTTTCATGAGAATTAATCCTCAATTTTGGTAAAATTTAGTTTATGTAATATTTTTCTAATTACCCATACAATTATGAGTTATTAATAAGGTGTAGCCTTAAAACATGTTCTATTTCTTAAAGCAAAATTATCACAAAAATACATCGTGAGATTTTAGATACTGTTTATATATATATATATATATATATATATATATATATATATATATATATATATATATATATGCAATTATGTATTAGGTTGCGCACCTAGTAACAGACTAGTTAAACAGTAATTAGTAGGATAAACTAAAGACAGCATGAACGGGAAGTACAATTCAGCACTCATTTCGTGCATATTGGCGACTAATCATTAGGAGCCGGTATTACGCACTTTGCTCACTATATGTTTGGATAAGGAATGTGGAAATATAGGACGGTCCATTTTCCTATACGAATGTGTAAACCTGTAGTAGGGAAGCTAACTTCATGTAAAGTCTATTACGATGCAACTTCGAAGATATCTCATTATGCATAATAAATATACCGAGTCTGTAAAGGGTACCAACATTATGGCTATTGTGTCAGTACCCGATACCAACATTATAGTACCGAAAACGTACATGGTACTAACACTATGCTTGACTAGTCGGTACATGATACCAACACGATGGATTTCAATGCATGCTAAAGTTCACCAAAATCGAGAATTACAACTATATCTGAACACTTGCTACTCTTGTAAATCCATTCACTCTGGCCTTGATCCTGAGAGTTTATTATTGTATACAAGTTGAAATAATAAATGTTATATAAAAGTAAATGCTTTTATAAATTGTTTAATGACTACGGACTGAATAGATGAATAAATGAACATCTAAAGAATGAATGTCTATAGACCTATAGTTTTAAAACTTTATACGTATTAAAAGATAAATGGAAAATTATACGTTTGTAAAAGGTTGACTTGCAAACTCGTGAAAGGATGACGAAAGCAATTAATAAATTAATATAGGAATAAAATTGAGAGTGGATGAATGGAGTTAAGCTATACCGAATAATTTAGGAATTAATCAGCTAATGGATGAATGGATGAATGGATGAATGGATGAATGGATGAATGGATGAATGGATGAATGGATGAATGGATGAATGGATGAATGGATGAATGGATGAATGGATGAATGGATGAATGGATGAATGGATGAATGGATGAATGGATGAATGGATGAATGGATGAATGGATGAATGGATGAATGGATGAATGGATGAATGGATGAATGGATGAATGGATGAATGGATGAATGGATGAATGGATGAATGGATGAATGGATGATTATCATGAGAATTTATTAATGCAGTATATGTGAGGTAAATAAGAGAGAATGAATGAGTTAACGTATGACTATTATTATATACGTTTGACTTTTATTGTTTAATTCTTGTACGCCCAGAATTTATATTAATGAAATTAGTGGATCGTGTCGTTTTTTAACTTTTTTATACAAGTGAACATATGTTGATGAGCATAAATAATACAATCAGTTTTTATACCGTTTGAAGTGATCTAATTTTACTTGTTTCGCTGCCCTGCGCTCGCAATTTCTTTGCTGTATTGCTATTGGTAGAAAATTTGCGCATGTCGATAATCTTTGCATTTAACTACATGTGATCATAATAATGTAGGCGTTCATTTTTCTATTGGTTGCAAATTTGGAGCCAATTATTTTGCAAACACTTATGAGTATAAATACTACACTATCAACTTAACGGCGTTACGCTATTTATCTGTTTGTTCTGATACTCGAATTGATCTTGTGCTTGTCTTATGCAATGGAGAATACTAATGAGTGTGGTGTTACTGGTGTTGGAGATAAGAATAATGAAATTTTGCCAACTAAGAAAAAGCGTGGTAGGAAGTCGTCAATACCAGTGGAATTACGTGAACAGACAAGAAAGGTTAGTCAATTTCCACTTTTTATTATTTTAATTACGCTCTTACTGAAATACGTAGAAAAATTTTTATCGCTGTTTTTATGCTAAATTATCCTTGAATAATAGAAAATATTTTCGTTTAGGAAGTCTTGTATTTAGAATTTTCTAATGTACCTAAATTTATCAATGGATAATAAACGTCTGCATGATTTTACTGTTTTTAGATAATGAAGTATTAGGCCTTGGAATATATATTAGCAAATTTTTACTAATTTATGTGATTTGACTGTTAAGATTTTTTATTAGATTAAGAGTTTTGTTAATGACTAATGTAGTAATAAAAGTGTTGAAGGAAGGCATCGGTTTACAGTCATCAAGTATCAAAATTTTAAATAATTTTCTATTATTAAAGTTCTTTATTTGCATAATTCTATATTTGCGTGATCTTTCGTGGAGCTGTAGAATACTATAAGTGTTTTTAGGTGATAAGACGAAGCTTAAATTTTTATTTTCTAAATTCTTACAGTTATACGAATAAAGCATTGCGATTTATTACGTATTGCTTCACATTTTTGCAATTGCACTACGTAATGTTTAGAGTTTTACCAAGTATGTGGCTCTATAACATTATAAGAAGCCCATTTACTAAGGTATAAACAAAGTCCGTATGATATTATCTGTATATCTTGAAAATTGTATTTTTTGGGGTAGTGCGATCATCACATTTAATGCTTCTGCGAATTTCTTTCGTGGGTGGTCGATTTGCACTTTCGATTCCGCAATGATCCGTTTGATACTTATTTCCAAGTAGGCGTTGAGTTAGGCTTCGTGGTGGTTGGGTGCTGATTCGTTCCCACACTTAGAATTCTAAAACGTCTTTTATATTAACCAAACGAATTAAATTCGATTTAATCTTGGTTGTATTACGTTTCGGAACGTCATTTCCATTAATATCTACAGAATTTGAATAACACATTGTAAGCAACACACGCGACCATGTTTAAGCCAAAATGGTAGCCCCATTTGAAATCAATTTATATTTTAATTTGGTGCCCACTAACGGTTAGGATAAAACAAAGGCCCTCAGTAACTAAAACTCTACGTGTATGTAGCTGCTCAACGCAGTATGTGTGTATATTTAAACGATTACTAAAACAGAAAATCAAAAAGCATTTTTGAATAAGCATAAATTTCAAAATGGCTATTTTTCCTCAATAACCGCACGCGTTCAATGGAATCTCAATTCAAGTTACGTGGATTTCAGGGATTAATTCAGTACGGAAAATGTTACTCATTAATTCTCTATGCATTTAAGAGCAGAATTGAAACTGGTGAGTGTTTATAAAATATGCTATTTTGGTGAGTTGTAGTTATGAAATAAACTGTTGCGAAACTACCTGATCTGCGTTTTGACTAACGCAATAAGGATTCCAGTTGATTTCTGTCTTCAAAATATTTAGGCTGCCGTCATCGGTTATGCATGTATGTTGTGTGTATGTATTGTTTTTGCATATTAGTTGTGTTATACAGTTACGTAAACAAGTTTTTCTCATTTAAAAAATTAAATTATGTCAATCGATTGGGGATGGACTTCATTACTCAACGTATTACTAACTTTTAGAGATATTAAAATTCTTCCAATTTGGAAACCTGGTGATATCATTAAACAATTATTGGTTGCGCGGTTGGTGGTAATAACTCTTAAAATCAAGTTTATGAGCTTGAATTAAACACCAATCCCATTATATTTAACCAGTTGGCAAACAACAGCAATCGGCAGTAGTTTTGCTATGTTGTTCGGCGATCGGTTAAATATAATGGAATTGGTGCCTACTTCAAACTCGCAAACTTTATTTAAAGAACAGGTGATATAATGTTGGCAGATTTGAATTTTTGCAAATTTTATATTGCTTCTCAAAATTTATTTCTTTAAATTTTATTAAGCAAACAATTAGGATTAATTTAGTTCCACAATTGACTATTGCAGAGATATTGATAGAACTCGTAGGTCGGTAAAATTTTGATTCCTCTAGATTTCCAGATGCACAGATTGTCTTAGCTTTGATGAGTTCTCATTGGTTCCGTCACTCTGAAATTTCTGAAATTGTACATTCTAGTTATTCGACTAGTACCTTTAGAGTCCACACGTCGAGAAAAACGATATATTCGGCTGCATAAATTTGTTAGCAATTATATGCGATAAGTCGCAGACTGCAGTTCTCATCTATCTGCTTTCTATTAATAGTGAGTTGTCGAAAATCGTAAAACCGTTGTCCATCCTAAACTGTTTTCATTAATATGTATTTTTGTGTGTTCCGCTTTCCTATTTAAATTTCTGATCGACGTGGACGTTAAAACCAGCCATCTTAATTATTTACGCTTTTACTTACCTTAATGTGTTTCATATTGTAAGTGTAACATTTTTTGGTCTTTTTAGTTGAAAAAGCAAAACATGGAGAGGCAACGAAGAGCTTGCATTGCAGAAAAGATGAACTCCCTATATCATGTCACACTGAAACTTGTTGGAGAGAATGTAAGTAATTTTTCTCCGTTAATAACGTAGAAGTTACTTCATAAAATAACGTATAATTGTATAGTATTGGTTACTGAAAATATCTGTTCCCGATTGGCAATTTGATAGTACTAGCTTTTAATGAAAGAAAATATGAAAAAAATCTTCGATGTATTGAACTTCGAGAACACGTGTAAACCTTACTATGTATTGTTTTCTAACCCACCTGAGTTAAAACATCAGAAATTTGGTTAAAATTTAAATTCCCATCATATATATTGATCTAGTTTGTGCATCTATTAGACTATTTAATTTGCACATAACTGTTCAGTAGCCCATCCCAACTTTCCCCGTCAGACTCAGCTCACTAAACGTCAGCATATTTAAACTATGCTTTGCTCAGCTAGTGGTTAGCGAAAAATTCCAAATGAGTTTACGAAAGTTTTAGAATATCAAGCGAACGGCATTCCAGTGAAGGTTAAGCTGTTACGCCTGAAATTTCTAATGATTTGGATAGTCCATGGACCTTGCAAACTTAATATATCTTAATATGTCTTTCTTCAACCGCCGCAATCTGGCTAATTCTGTGAATTTCTTATAGTAATCTAATTACTTGTTTTGGGCTGTGACAAACACAGGCTAAATTCCGTGGGTCTTGGTCCTTGAGAGAATTTCGACAGCTTTTGGCGGCTTCCATCTGCAGTTCACTAATCACCACAAGTTTTAAATAAATATACCGTTGCCAGTATAAACTAAGCACTGTATAAGTTAGCAAAGGCTATTCATTCAGTAGATTTGTTTCATTTTTATTGGGAAACACCTCAAGTACTGTCTACAACCATTTCCGCGGACGAGGCTCAAAATTCCGGACAGTACTTGATGAGTTCCCGATAAGGACGAAACCTTTCTACAGGATGATTTTTTTGCAATATAACAAACATATATATATATATATATATATATATATATATATATATATATAAATTGATTAGTGTTGTTATCAAGCTCTCAACTTTGATTTAAATAAATGCTTTTACTACCCGCACAATCAATAATTGCTTAAATAGAACGAATTGTTCGGCGTCTGTATTCACGCATTTTTTGATTATTGATTAGTAAATTTTCAATTGGTCAAAAATGACTCGTGCTTAATTCAAGTCCGCGTGCTTATTTGAGCCATTGGTGCAAAAGAGGGCTTGCTGATTAACAAAACGGCTGGTGTTAATACAATTCGCCACGACTGCTTTTTGTTATGCTGATACTCGTCATAAGACAACGAAATTCTAGATGGCAAAATGTATGAATGGTTCCAACTGTCTACTTTGGTTGGAACAACTAATTTGAAAAAGTGTAATTTAACTATATCCGTTCAAATAACGCATCAATTATAATCCTATCGTTTAAATGTATCGGCTGAAATATTCAGAGGCACATGAGCACTTTTGCAGCCATGATCACAAACTTCCAGTGTGACATTTTGGCAAGATAATATAATAAACGGTCGATTTTGGCGTAGAAACAAAAGATGACAACGAGTTAGTTCATACACCAAACACATGTCAAAACAAAAAAGTGCATTCAGTTATGGGTGGTGCTTATATTGAGATTTATCATATGCCCTGATAGCTGCAAAGAATCTTGGTCAGCTTGTGTTTTTTCTTTTAAATTGCGCTTCAGTCTATATTTGCAGACAGAAAATGTTTTCCTCTGTAAAATGACGATATCCTGACTACCATTGCTTGATAATTATTGATGCTTACTTAGTTGAAATTTATTATAGCCATAATTCGGAATTTTGTAGTGCCTTGTGGCGGAAATTGGATAGCTTTGACGCCAACAAGGGTCAGGATCTATCATTATGGCCTTACCTTTATAGAATGAGTATTTGATGTCAAACGCCATTTTTTAATAGTTTATTCGCTATACTTTTCATGATATTGTTTAACGCAACGAACAGATGCCATTAAAGTTGAACTTCGTCTTGGCTAGAAACTGAAATGCCCAATGTTTTCGTAATTTAGTCGATATATAGGTGAAAATATATCCTTACTTTTCCAGACAATATATGTTTATAAGACAGATTATATTACATTTCAGGCATTGAGCTCAATTTCCTTATTCAGGTTGCTACAATTTTTATCTCTAGTCACCGACAATTATAACTATTAAAGCTAAAATCATTGCGCTAGACTTTCAAGTTTCTCAAATTCATAAGTGTAAGCTACTTTTTTCATTAATATAATAAAACTGATTATTTTTCTGCAGCACAAAAATTGTTTGACTCCATACTCCATTGCTTCTTGTCCACTACAGTTTCATTGTTGATCTTAGCATGGAAGGTCGTAAAGCGTATACTCGGGAGATTGTTCGTAATTCTTTAAGTCAAGTTTGCGTGCTTGAAATAAACACCAATCCAATTGTATTTTTCCAGTCGTCAGAAAACATAGCAAAACTACCGCCAGTCGCACGCACTGACGCGTTTCGACTTTCCATGATCATCATCAGAGTACGACGGCAAACTGACTGTTCGGCATGGCGCTATTCTGTACGCCTGGTTAAATCGAGTGGGATTCCAGTTTATATGAAGTTCGCATATTTGATTCTAAAGATTACTATCACCATCCGTAAAATTAATGATTGCCCAAGTATACTATACTTGTTATTCATTTTTGCGTTACAGCTTTTGGCAGGCTTCATACGGTTCGACAGTGTTAATTCAACGAATTAATTTTTTTATTTTGCGTTTAATTTTATAGCCTGCGCAACATCAGAAAATGGAGAAAGCTGACATACTCAATATGTGCTATAACGTTGTAAGAGGTGTTTCGGATATCATTAGCAAACAGCCAGGTAAGAAAATATTTTCTTTCTATAAAGGTTTTTTCCAATCATTTCTATATATATATATATATATATATATATATATATGTATATAATACGAATTTTCTTTTTATCAAGGTCGTAACTTTGATTTATATTAATTATTATCAGCACCCGTGTAAAAAATGATTGTTTAAAGAATTTCTTCAACGGTTTTAGAAATTGAACAATATTTATGTATTATTATATTAATGTAATTGACTTGACATATATAGATTAATACTGATTTATCTTTCGTAAAACTATTATTATTTACTTCAATATATAAATGAGCAATTCTGCTCATACCTTTTTGACATCACAATGTTGAGACAAATATAAATGCTGGAGCAGACATCAGTAGTTTCTTCCATATAAATCCGACTGACGGTTGTGTGACCTTTTGGAAAAATTGTATTTCATATTAGTCAAAGATGTATGTGGCGTTTCTGCTATTACCTGGTCTTGAGTTTACTCGATAAAGTAGTGTTCTGACAGGCCCTGAGTAACCCACTCTAACTCGTTCACTCGTTATCTCTCCTTATTTGATTATCTTATTTTATTTGCAATTTATAGATCTACAACAAAAGGTTCATCAGTTGAGATCATCAATTATAGACAACTCAAGACACGAAACACCATCTACTTCATCTTTTTCTCCTGGGTTACATAGTCCTTCGGTTAAAGATAACCATATGGAAAATAACGAGCCTAATATTTGCAAAGTAGCGCCAAACGTTGCAATGCCATTTACTACTTCTTTGCCAACGAGTTGCAGTTACAAAACTCCGGTTTCATGCCGAACCGCACCTGACACATCCGCATTAACTTGTCATCCTGGTCTCTTGTCGTCTGCCAGTCATATCGCAATTTCGCCTGCTCGTTCGCTTTTCAAAAACTTTCATGATGAAATTTCATTGTATAGTGATGAAGGTATCCATTTTAGGTCAACAGACAACAAGACACCACCAGAAAAGCTGTGGAGAACGTCGGAAATAAGGAGTAAAGAATCCGCTTTTTCGCCCATAACCAGCTTTCCAGAAAATCTCAGATTCCGTTCGACGTCGCCTATTTCATGTAAATACGCTTCTACAGAGCATGAGCAAATTAAAGGTATAGACTTGAGTCTAGCAAATCCTTCGAGGTCTTATGAAGTATCCTGCAACCACCGATCCTATCAACATTCTACTCCTATTTTACCGCCGTCAAGGCATAACTTGCAACTAGTTCAGTCTCATCAGTCTATAAAAGAAGAAGAGCGTAGATACGAATCTTCTAGCATGGAAGATAGTCTTGTGTCGGGAAGTGATCAATTTGTAATTCCTTCTAGGCCTCTACAGAATCCCGGATTTCGAGATCATAACCACCAATATAATAAATCGCCTTTACGCAGTCATCTGTCAACGGTACAACAGAGAGTAACGAATAGCAGCAGCCTACTTTGTGAGCGTCAGGTCTATGTTGGTACTGACTTAAGTTATCACTCCAAAGGACTTAGCGCCTATAGTTCTTTTCATGGTTCTTCTGCATTTTCAAAATCTTCTGGATACATGTCTGCTGGTTCAGAAGAAAAAGTCCTGGCTCAATCACACAGTTCCTTTTATGAATCTTCTCCATTATCAACTGGTTGCACATCCGGTTTATTTGAGCAATTTGACAATAACAGAAATTTTGGCCAAACTATCAACACTGAGATTCGGTTTGAAAAACCACAAATTTGCAATATTGAGCAGCTAAATGCAACGGAGAACAGCGAAAATGATGAAAATATTGCTCCAACTTTGAGTACAGGTTCTGTTTGGCGCCCATATTTGTAATGGTTTGTCACAACCTAGTATTTCCCACAAAGTGGTTTGAAGGCTATAGTTTTTGTTTTACAATCTGGCTAAAACAACTTTTAAAATTACAGTATTTTTGTGAAGAATTTTTCCTCTGGCTGTACAAATTTACGTATTTTATCTACAATCTAGTCTTTTAACTATGAGCAGTTTTATCACTTTTTATCTCATTGACATTAAGCTGAAAGCATTACCATTTGCGCTTTTTAACAACAAGTTTATTGCATTCAATGCTTAATTTTATCATTTTTAGCACTCCAAATTTTAAGCCTGCTGTGAGTAATTGACTATTTTAACAATATACATGCGCCGTTTAACTCCCTGTATAAATGTATTGTACTTTATTTGAACACTGTCTACTGTAAATAAAAACAGTTTTTATTCAATTCAAAATAGTGCTCTTCGTTACTTAAATGACTGACTACTCGTAAGTGAACTGAAAATCTATTATTATTTCCTGCGTTGGTCGAAATTTTTCTTTGTTTTAGTCAATCAAGGGTTATTTAATTGTATAACTCTGTTAAATAGTTTGAAAGAAAGACTGTCTATTACTTTGACATACGGCTAATGCAAAATCGATATTTGTAGAGGGGATATACACGTACGAAAAAATTCGGTCAGAACAATCTATGGTTTACAGCTTAGCTCTGTTAACTGTCTGTCCAGAAGATGTGCGACTTATATTGTAAAAAATTAACAGTGTTCAGTGCATAATATGCAAACGGATTGCAATGTTTAAGAGCGCTGTCTTATGTATACAGAGATTAAAATGAGTGCAGTTTACTTATACATTTTCTGTCAATTTTCAATGAATAGGACTGAGAAATTAATACATATTTGATTGCTAAAATAGATTTCAACTGTGTACGTTAACCATTTCTCATAAATATAGTCATGTAAAATTATGTTAGAAATTTTCATGCTAACAAAGTGGCTCAAACTAACTTGCATGGGTGCCAATACCCATTTATTAGCGAGAGGTTATGTTAGGTTCCAGGCGGAGTGTCCGGTTTCAGTTAAATAAAATAGGATTTGTGTTTATGTCCAGTTTGCCAACTAGACTTAAATAGTACATGCATTGGGCATGGCATGCACAATGTCGAGATAATTCATGTAGGATTAAAAGCTAACAAAGTTAGCATGATAAAATGGTGTAATCCTTTTGATGAATGCGTTTTATGCCTAGTATTAGCTAAAATGAGTTTTTTCCCTCATGCCTATTCCATCGGTGTTAACAATAACCGTTTCATTTAGACTAGTTTTAATAATCGTCAATTCTCCGGTTAACGCACTCGTTTTCCCACTGAACTTTGTACCAGCTCTCATAAACGAAGAGTGAGGAGTCAAAATTATGCTAACAATCATTATTTACTTAAAAGAAAAATTTTGCACGACAGAGAATAGATTAATTAATTATATAGGGGTTTCCTAGCTTAAATGTCCGCTCTTTTATAAACTAAATTGAAAAATATGATTTATATAATTTTGTAGCTGCTGTTTCCATCTCACTTTTCAACCACTCTCGGCTTAAGTATATTGCATTCACGTCAGACCGAAACTGGGCCAGCCTCGATGGTAGCCACGGTAAAAACTCCCATTTACGGGAGACTCCTTGGCACTTTGCTTAATCAATCGAGGCCGGACTTGCATTTTAATAAAAATAGTTTTGTGCTCTACGTCCACCTTCTCAATCAGACGCGGACTACCGTTGCCAGTGTTCAGCAACAAGGGCTCCGTCTTCGTCACTATGACGCAATCCACTACTTGTAAGTGTGTGCGTAATGGTTGTCGGTAATAATCCTTTCGGAGGTAGGCGTATACTGTTTGAGTTAGCTGTTGCAGACGCTCTTTAATATGTGGGGTGACCTTGGCTGTGGTGCTATGCTTTCCTCTGGGGGAAATATCTGTACTCTATTGATCATGGTTGCCAGAGTCAAGCCTGTAATTGTTAAATACTGTTTGTTGCGAAGAGCTAATATATATGCAAGTATGCATTAGATGTTACGAACCTAGTAACAATTTAGTTCAGTTGTGACCCGAAGGATAAACCTAGGACAGCATGAACAGAAAGTATAATCTCGTGCAAATTCGTTTCGTGCTTACTGGCGACTCATCAGTAGGAGCCGGTATTACGCCCTTTAACCACTGTATATTTGGCTGAACTAATTTGTTACTAGGTTCGCAACACCTACACAGCCCTTCGACTTAAAATGTGCACCCCGCTCGGTAGCGGTAACTTGTCGTACACCGAATTGATTGAGCCAGCGCTCTTTAATGAATCTTATAACTTTCACAATGGTAGTTTTGTTCGAAGGTGAAAAGTCGACACAACGAGTAAATTTATCTACACTAAAGTGCGCATAGGCCATCCTAGTACCCGCCACCCGCAGTTAACCCACTTTCTTTCGTGTCGTTACATTTAAAGCAAAAGTGGTGGCTATTTCCGATTTCCGTGGTTTACAACGTTGTGATGTAGTGCAGTTAAACAGTAGCTAGTAAAATCTTTTACCTATAAAACGGCTACAGCAATGTGTAACGAGACGCGCTCCGCAAAGGATCTCCGCACTTCAGGCAAAAACGCATTCCGTTCTATTCGTATAAATCACGGGACGAACCATTGGACTGGCTGCATTTCTTTCTGCACTAGTAGTCCATTTTTCGATGGAAAAGTTGTATATGGTGCGGACATCCATTTACCGTTTGGTAGTTGCCAAGTTATTTATTCTCATGTGGCGTCGATGTCCTGTTCATCGGAGACTTCAGTTGTTGGTGACACCCAAATAGCAGTAATTCTGCTGGGTACACCCATCTGCAGAATTCTCGATACCTTTCTGATGTTAAATCTTTATGTAATATTGCTTGCGCTCTTTAATAGACCAAGATGGTTGCTGCTTTTTTGCACCTAGTGACTACTAACGCAAGTGTATTCTGTGATTGGTAAAGACGTATATGTGCCCACCGACAAGAAAATATTTAAACTTACGTAATGTCCATGGTACTGCCAATATTTCATTTTCGATGGCTTTAGTTTTGATTTTTTTCCCTGATCGGGTGTCCTACATATTGTCCATCGACTTGTAATACTTCTCCTATGCCTATATCTAAGGCGTCTATCAAAATTGGCATGCGTCCTACTGGGAAAGTGAGGTTAGCAGCGTTTGTAAAATATTACTTACATTGGACAAATGTAGTTTTGGCCTTTTACGTCCATCGAATCGGTATTTTAGCATGAGTTGGCTTTAATAAGGGCTGTTGAGTGACCGCATTTCCCACCATGTCATTAGACATTCAAAATTTTTTCTAGTGGTGGGTTCTATATTATCCTTGATAATGTGTACATTCGAATTTAGTGGCATTCTTCATATGTGCAGAGACAGAATGGTATTGGAACCGCACTTGCCGATCTATTTGAACATATATTTAGGACATAAATTTAACCACCAGTCTACGGCTTTTGACAGAATCATTTGTATCCGAGCGCACAAATAATATGATCGTCAATATACGCTGCAGTGTTATTAAACTATTTTAAATGTTTGGAATAAAAAAATTGTACGTCTCTACATATAAGACGACTTTGTCCACATTTTACTCAGGATCTAACCGTTGGCGCAATGGTTTGTGTTCCATTGTGATACGTTGAGCCTTTACTATAATCAAAGTTGCGAACTTGATATAAACACCTGACCCATTAAGTACATATATTTGTCAGTATAAACTAAGAATTTTATAGTGTAGAAAAGGCATTCATCCAGTAGACCGGTTACATTCATATTGGGAACTCATCACGTACTGGCCAGAATTTGCCGCGTTAGGCCTTTTTTTAAATAAAGTTTGCGAGCTTAAAATTAATACTAATTCCATTGATATTAAACAACATAGAAAAAGGGCATGAACGGGAAGTATAATCTCGTGCACATTCGTTTCGTGCCTCCTGGTGACTCATTAGTAGTTAGCGGATGGTATAATCCTGTGCATATTGGTTTCGTGCTTACTGGCGACTCATCAGTTGAACGGAAAGTATAATCTTGTGCACATTCTACTGATGAGTCGCCAGTAAACACGAAACGAATGTGCACGAGATTATACTTTCCGTTCATGGTGTCTTTAGTTTATCCTTCTGCTCACTGAACTAATTTGTAACTAGTACGTAAACCTAATACACAATTGTATATATATATATATATATATATATATATATATATATATATATATATATATATATATGCCTCTGCCACAAGCAGTATCTAACATAGCAAAACTACCGCCAGTCTCACGTACTGACGCGTTTCAACCTTCCGTGAGACTGACTGGTGAGGATGAAGCCACGATGCATATATAAGGAAAGCATAATTAGATATGCGGCTCATACCTCTAGTAGCTTGGTAAAAATTGTAATTGACTGGAAATGTCGGCTGCATCATATCTGTGCATTAACGAGCATAAACTATCCACGGCATTCGCTACGTGTATATAAGTTATACAATTAAACAATCATTGCTTGCCCGGGCGATGATTTCATAGCTTTTTGAAAAACGTATTCTAATGCACAATTTGAGGTAACAGTATCCGCTGCCTCGAAGTCAACGCGTCAATTTTCGTTTATTGTACAGCGAAGGTGACTTCTATGAGGAAATTAGCTTCTGGACTGCACTTCTCCATGTTTGGATTATAACGGATTATTCTAAAGCTCCATTTGGGTCGTTGAAATCCTACTTACAACAACGTCTGGGTATCTTGGGAGAAATATTTAGTAACTCGACGACATCTGAATGCAGGACTAGTGGAATGTTTTGTTCTGTTTAGATCCCACCTGTCCTCTCATGTGTTAAGTTTAAGCACTAGGCCTTCTTGACATTTACTCGTCAGTACATGATCTGCTTTTAATTAAGTTTGGAGGTACATTAATCCCGATCCTTTGATAGGCCACTTTACTTTCTTATTGGAATTACATTGACTTAGTAATAGCCCTGCCCTAATCTGTCATATTATCGTGTACATGTATTTATCGAGCATTTATTACTATCGATGATTTAATTTACTATACTCGTTGTAAATAAAATAAGGCATTCGGTACCTATATAAAGGCTATTGCGTCGGTACACGTTACCAAAATTATGGTACCGAAAAAGGTAAATGATATCATCATAATGGATTTCAATTTATACTTAAGTTCATCATAAGTGAGCATTAACTATTTCTGTACACATGTTACTCCAGAAAATCCATAAACTCTGGCCTTAATCAATATCAGTTATCAAATTTCGCGGTTATCACGACATCATTTAATTAAACATGTAACGATTAGATACTGTTTGTGGCGGAGAAATTATATATATATATATATATATATATATATATATATATATATATACACCTCGTATTAGTTATTGTTACAGTGTAACTTTTCGGTACCATAATGTTGGTATCGGGTACTGACACAATAGACATTATGTTGGTACCCTTTACGGACTTGGCATATATATTATATAACGTGAGTTGGCTTTGAATTGGTATTGTCGAAGACTTTATATGAAGTTATCTTTACTATTTTAGGTTTACACCTTCGTATAGGAGATTGTACCGTCCAATTTTATACATTCCTTTTGCAAAATATTGTGGGTAAAGGGCGTACCACCGGCTCTTACTGAAAGACGCTAGTAAGCGAGAAACGAGTGTACACGAGATTATACTTCCCATTCATGTTATCTTTGTTTTTCCTTCTGGTTATATTTGAATTAAGTTTTTGCTAGGTTTGCAACACGTAATACACAATTCATTATTGACTGTTGTAATGCATTTTTGTTGAACTGATAATGACGAAAAATATCGTTACACTTTTATGGAGACTGAGACAAGTCACAGCAGAGGCAGTCGTAGTGTTTTATATGCGTTGTTCAAAAACAGATTATAAGGATAAAGGATAATTAATATGATGCAAACTTGTTTCAAAGAGTGGCTCGCACTTATGTCAATAATCTTGTGTTAAAATTTTTTGAAATATAATTTTTTTAAATCCAAGCTATTATACAGAAGTTTTCTCGTTTTTGGGATCCAGTTAGTTCGTTGTGTAAAAAAATTGACACTATTCTAAAATTGATTTTAAGGTTAAAGGCCACACGGACGATCGTATCGACGTGGTCAGTCGAATACATTTGATTTTGCACAATAATTACAATAAAATTCATTCGGTTAAGTCGTCATTTGGTACTCTGCCAATTATTGTGTCTAAAGGATTAATATTTCATTCGGTTAAAGTGTTACTAGTTTTGCATGCAATAATCGATCTCGAAGAGAAATATAAATTTTACAAAGATTATTCATCGAATTTTGATGGTTATTTTAAATTGGTGGTTAAAACAGATTGTCTTAGAAAAATGAAGTTAAAATTTGTATGCAAGAATGCTTGATAAAATGTATCCCTTTCTTGATAAATAAAGGTTCTTATGCTATATTTAATTAATTTTTGGAACTTTCGGTTGCCAGGTTTTACTAGATGTGCCTCCATTCTCAAACAAATTTTCATTATAAAGAATAAATTGTATTTACACTAATCCATACAAAATCCCATTACTGTCACTTGTCAAATGATGACTAGATGATCGCTGTTCTGGAAATGTGATAATTACTTTTACGCCTTTCATTTAAATCTGAAACCAATTTTTGCTATGTCTATTATTTCCTACATTTTCAGAAACTAATCTTGTTTACTAGCATCAGCCTGATTTGAGATTTACCACCCTGGTAACAAAACACAACAAAACATCTCTGAGACTAACACCTTTGTTGTCAGGACTAGATATTGGTACTTGGGCTTCTTGAATTCTATTCATTCGCAATTATATAGATTCCTAATTAGATCAAAGTTGCAAGCTTGATATAAACGACAATCTCATTAAATATATGTTTGACAGTGTAAACGGAGCACCGAATAAAGTATAAAAGTCAATTTATCTAGTAGACCAGTTTTGGCCCTATTAGGTACCCTTCAGGTACTTTTCAGAATTTTCCGCAAATAGGGTTCGAATGTTGGCACATCTGTTTTTGTGCATGTGACTCTAATCACTTAGACACCTTGCGGCATAATAAACCGAATTTTCAGTTATATACTAAATGATGTTTCTTGGTTAGACTATCATTTAGGCAGTGCCTATATGGCATCTCTTTAGGCTTAAAGTTCCAATTAGCCTCCTCAAGTCTTTCATTATAGAACAGACACCACATTATTTGGGGAAGTGGTATTGAATTGAACATTGATATAATTAAATGAACATCGTTTTCGAGGGTGGTTATAACAATAACTTTAATCAAGGTAGACCGGTTTCGACCTTATTGGAAACTCATCACTAACCAGCAGAATTTGTCGCAGAAAGGGCTCGAAACTCGGCACCTGTGCTTCAAAATCTGTTTTATTATTAGCAATAGCTACATATATATATATATATATATATATATATATATATATATATATATATATATATATATATATATAATTAAACGATCATTGATTGCTCTGGCTCAATGTTATGAGCCATTTATAAGCACAAACCTTATTATGTACATATATTACAGCATAAAATAAGCGGCGTATAATTTAGAAAAGGTATTGTCTACATTATACGATACTGTGATTCTACTGACAAATATTTTTTTAATCAAGGTTGCGATCTTGATATAAGCACCTGACCAATTATGTACAAACATTTGCCAGTATAGACTAATTATTGTATAGGATGAATTGTCTTTACCACAGTAAACAATACTTAGTTTATACTGACAAATGAATGTACATAAAGGGTCAGGTGCTTATATCAAGATCGCAACCTTGACTGGAAAGTAATTATTATCACCGTCTACGCAACCAATGCTTATTTAATTATACAAATGCTCATTTCAATACCACTTCCCCATGTAACGTGGTATCTGTTCAATAATGAAAAACTGGGGATGGTTGGTTGAAACTTTAATTATACTGACAAATGTTTATATATATAATTTGATTGCTGCTCATTTCAAGCTCACAACCTTGATATAAATAATTGTTATCACCACCCGCACAATCAATAACCGTTTAATAAATATTCTTCATTATAGCCAGCTTAAAGTTTTTTTTATTAAAATGATAATACATTGGGTTTTTTACAATACGCTGTTGCGTTAATGCTGTTCATTTATTCGCCTAAAATGTTCCATCATGTTTAAAATACCAATTAGATACAATTAAGTAATTAAAATTTACAAACTTGGGTTAATCAATCGTTACACCCTCGGGATGTCAACGACTTCGAAAATTAACTTCTCAAAAGTTCAATAAAATTAATACTTCCTAAACTATTCCATAAAGGTACAATTTGTCGACCATTCTCTGAAGCTTCTACCGTGGAAGGTTGATAGTCTACGAAGAAGCTCATCTGAACATCAAAATAAATTAAACTGCAAGCAGACGAGATATTTAAGAGTGATTAAGCGATTCTTTTTACTAGGAGTCATAACCCATTTATCCATGTCTATGAAGGCAATCCTCCATTGACTCAATTTCTAGTAGTGGAATACACTTTCCGGACTGAAATATCATTTTGAGATGTAGGTATTCATGTGCAAGTCTATCATTTAATAGGCAGAATTTGTTTTTTTATGAAGAATGCTTAATGGAAAGCAGGAATTACTCCCAACATTTGAACAAGAATAATTGAACTGTCGATCTTCATCGTCTATTTTTTGACGGAAACTATTCTTCAGATTAGTTGAACGCTTTATAATTACGTGGGAAGTTTTTTGGAAAATTATTAAACTTTTCAATTTGACTTATAGTCTTTAATAAGTTATCCGACAGACCAGGAGGTAAAATTAAAGTTTTATCAAAGAATTCTGCAAGATTAAACTGGATATTTGTCATTTGTATTTTAACTGAGCGATGATGAGTTATACGGCTTGTAATATACGTTATTAGAAATAAATTTGCAGATATACAAGTGTCATCAAGCTTATATTCTTTAAATCAAGTTTGCGAGTTTGAAGTAAACACCAATCTCATTTTATTTCACCAGTCGTCGAACATCATAACAAAATTACTGCTGGTCGCAACGTACTGACGCGTCTCGACCTTCCATGATCATCATCAGAGTACGACGGCAAACTGAATAACAAGGATCAAACCGCATTACATATATATGAAAAGCAAAATTAGATATGCGGCTCTCACCTCTAGTAGTCTTGTATACATTTTAAGTGATTGAAAATGTCGGCTGCACAATTTCTATGCAAAGACGAACATTATCTAGTATGTATTAGGTGTTGCGAACCTAGTAACGATTTAGTTCAGTTGTGACCAGAAGGATAAACCAAAGGCAGCGTGAACGGAAAGTATAATCTCATGTACATTCGTTTCGTGCTTACTGGCGACTTATCAGTAGGAGCCGGTATTACGCCCTTTAATCGCTATATATTTGGGTGAAAAATGTGGGATAATAGGACGGTTGCAATCTCCTAGACGTATTTGTAAACCTGCAACAGTGAACCTAACATTATAAAGACTACGACAATGCGACTTCAACGCTAACTCACACTATATAATATATATACCGTGTTTGTAAAGGATACTAACACAATGTCTATTTTGTTATTAACCGATACCAACATTATTGTACCGAAAAGGTACATGGTACTAACACTATGGTTTCCGAGTCGGTGCATGGTACCAACCTGATGGATATCAATTTATGCTATAGTTCATCGAAATTGAGAATTACAACAATTTATGAACACCTGTTAATCCAGTAAATCCATACACTCTGGCCTTCATCGATATCAGTTATTACATTTAGCGGTAAACTTGACATCATTCAATTCAATATATAACCTTTGAATACTGTTTGTTGCGGAGAACTAATATATATGCAAGTACGTATTAAGTGTTGCGAACCTAGAAAGAAATTAGTTCAGTTGTGACCATAAGGATAAACCAAAGGCAGCAGTTAGTAACCGATACCAACATTATTGTACCGAAAAGGTACATGGTACTAACACTATGGTTACCGAGTCGGTACATGATACGAACCTGATGGATTTCAATATAGGTTAATAACACAATAGCCATATTGTTAGTATCCTTTACAGACTCGGTATATTTATTATATAGTGTGAGTTAGCGTTAAAGTCGCATTGCCGTTGACTTTAGATGATGTTAGCTTCACTATTGCAGGTTTACACATTCGTCTAGGATTTTGTACCGTCCTATTATTCCACATTCTCTGACCAAATACATAGTGGTTAAAGGGCGTAATACCGGCTCCTACTGATGAGTCGCCAATAAGCACGAAACGAATGTGTATGAGATTATAATTTGCGTTCATGCTGTCTTTGGTTTATCCTTCTGGTCACAACTGAACTAATTTGTTACTAGGTTCGCAAAACCTAATACATACTTGCATATATTAGTTCTTCGCAACAAACAGTATTTAACTGTAATATATTGAATTGAATGATGTCATGCTTACCGCGAAATGGGATAACTGATATCGATGAAGGCCAGAGTGTATGGTTTAACTGGAGTAACAGGTGTTCGGAAATTGTTGTAATTCTCAATTTGGGTGAACTTTAGCATAAATTTATATCCATCAGGTTGGTATCACGTACCGACTCGGAAACAATAGTGTTAGTACCATGTACCTTTTCGGTACAATAATGTTGGTATCGGTTACTAACACAATAGCCATAGTGTTAGTATCCTTTAGAGACTCGGTATATATATTATATAGTGTGAGTTAGCGTTGAAGTCGCATTGTCGTAGACTTTATATGATGTTAGCTTCACTATTGCAGGTTTACACATTCGTGTAGGATATTGCAACCGTCCTATTATCCCACATTTTTCATCCAAATATATAGTGATTATAGGGCGTAATACCGGCTCCTACTGATGAGTCGCCAGTAAGCACGAAACGAATGTGCATGCGATTATACTTTCCGTTCACGCTGCCTTTGGTTTATCCTTCTGGTCACAACTGAACTAATTTGTTACTAGGTTCGCAAAACCTAATACATACTTGCATATATATATTAGTTCTCCACAACAAACAGTATTTAACGAACATTGTTGTTTGTAGCTATCGCCACACACACGTATATATAGGCAAACAAATTAAACAATATTTAATTGTGCGTGTGGTGGTATCAATTCTTTAAATCAGGTTTGTGTGCTTGACGTAAACACCAATCACCTTTTATTTAACCAGTCGTCGAACATCATAACAAAACTACCGCTGGTCGCAACGCACTAACACGTCTCGACCTTCCATGATCATCATCGGAGAACGACTGGCAACTTACTAACAAGGATCAAACCGCATTACATATATATATGAAAAGCAAAATTAGATATGCGGCTCTTACCTCTAGTAGTCTTGCATACATTATACGTGACTGGAAATGTCGGCTGCACAATTTTTATGCAAACAGCTAATGTTCGTGTTTACTTCAAGCTCGCAAACTTGATTTAGAGAACCATATACCCTTTCATTTTGAAAATAAGGGAAATTTTTCGCCGTAGTGGGTATAGCATAATTATCTGATCTGTGTTGGGACTAACACAAGATCGATCCCAGTTCATTCTTTTATTAAACTTATTTCGTATACCTTTATCGAAATGCTTCATCGATCTGAAATTCATCTAAAATCATGGAAGTAAATTAATAACACATCTAGACTCGCCGAAATAGCTTTTAAACACTCAATAAAACAGTATTTCACGAAGAAGGAATAGAGAATTCCACTCTCACGACCATTCTGTATTACTTAAAAAAAAGCTACGATCTTGATATAAACACCAATTCCATTATATATGTCATTGTTAATCAAGCATTTTACAATGTAGTAGTAGTCTGGTTTCATCTTTCTTGAGAACGCTTTATGTACCGCCTCGGAGTGTATGACTCTAACCGTTGAGCCACCCTGCCGCACAGTATATTTCATAATGCATTCAGTACCTTATTGGGCTTAGTTCACAGTATTCATATAAAATATTATAATGGGCTGAAAAATACGCGTGAATGAACTAACAACTGTATCTAAAATTTCTCATTTATGTCATAAACCTTTATAAAATTAATCGAATATTGTATGAGCGAGCGGTGATGACAATTACAATAATCAAACACCTAACCCATTAAGTACATACATTTGTCAGTATAAACTAAGAATTGTATAGTGTAGAAAAGGCAATTCATCCAGTAGACCGGTTTCGACCTTATTAGGAACTCATCAGGTACTGGCTAGAATTTGCCGCGGAAATGGCTCGAACATGGGCACGTCAGCTTCGGAATCTGCTTCTCTAACCACTGTCTGCGGCAAATTATGTAACGTACGTAATGAGTTCCCAATAAGGACGAAACCGATCTACCGGATGAATTTTCTTTTCTACACTATACAATTCTCCGTTTATACTGACAAATGTTTGTACTTAATGGGTCCGGTTTTTATATCAAGATCGCAAACTTGATTATATTAAAAATAAACCTTCTTTGTAGTATAATGGTAAAGATATATATATATATATATATATATATATATATATATATATATATATATATATATATATATATATACGGTTCGTTACTGTATTAGTGCTCACAAACAATTTTGACTTGTATTACGAGTTGTGCTGATTTTCGATAGTTTGGATTTTGGTCTAGGACACCTTGAAGAATAATTCCCATGTACAACGGCTTCATACACTCTGTTACTTTGCTCAGTATATTATTTTTCACCTAACGTGTACATAGTAAAAGACAAATGTTTTTACATCTACTGTTCTCAATTTGACACTGAATATTTCAAGGTACGGTCCATGTGATGAGCTCATAGTTGACAAAGTTGTCCGGAATTGAATTCCGTATTATTAGGTATAACAATGAAGAAAATTGACTTCGCAAAACAAGGACCAGGTAATTAAAAAAATGAATGCAATGCACAGCAAAGATTTAAATTTAGTTGATCCGATCCATCAAACATGTGGTTTCTTGTTATTTGATCACACGGGTTATTTCATTCGCATGGAACTAGTGTGGAAAAATGGAATTAATCAAGACTTATACTGCGACCTTCCGCGTGGAGGTGAAAAATTTTAAAACAGGCTTACCCGCTTTTAAGCGAGAAGCATTATACTTATGTCCTGTTGGCATTAACTGGTGAGAAAACAGGCCGTTTGATAAGAATATACTATGCATCCAATCAGAACATATAACCTTGTTCAAGTGACTTCATACCTGGAGTGTTTCAAGTAATCATGTGTGAAACATGGCTTGTATAATATTCTACTTTCAAATGTTTAAAATAAAGTGTTAAATGCTCAATAGAAAATTATGTTCTATAGGCAAGTTTTTAATTTAATCCCTATTAGGCTGGCACCAAACTTCACTTTTTTGGACAACGACACGTTGGTAACCAGTTTTACCGAATATAACAATAAAAATCAACGACTGCCAGCATTCTAACAATTGGCTTCAGACAGACTACAAGTGAGCTTGGAATGGGGCAATAGTTGGTGCATTATGCAGCTGACGTTATGTGTGTAAGTAACTATAGCACAATTCAATTGCCTCCCATAATTGTACTGTTACTAACAAAGTAGTGACCACTACCCGTAACATGTAGGCATTTTTTGTTTGTAATTTGCCACATTGAAACGAACATGATTAATCCCATGAAATAAAATGAAACGGGCGTGGCCTATCAAATTGCAAAACAGATACATGCCATTTCACGGGACTACAAAGTGCACAATTGACGTTTAGAGCACTGGTTGTTAGGCACGGTGAAAGTTTTTCATAAACAAAGGAGCAGAAATGACGTGGAGGGCTATTTATAATCTCTTGCCACATTGCAAATGTCGTTTTACTGGTGAAATATTGCAGTCGAGTCTACATCGCGATATTTGCTAAAAATATACGACGCCGAGTCATTTCATTCAAATTAATTCTGTAATTATCTAATAGTTCATAAAACACAACTTTAAACACTGAATAAACTATTTTCTGGTGTCTAATCAACGGGCCACAGAGTATAAATATTAACTACTTCAATGTATTATGGCACACACACACGGAATCCTATTTAAATTTGCTCCAGTTAGTGACATTGTTTTGAAATAATCATGAAGATTTAACAATAATTGATTGCGCGGGTGGTGGTAGCAATGCTTTAAATCAAGTTTGCGAGTTTGAAGTAAACACCAATCCCATTGTATTTAACCAGTCATCGAACAACATAACAAAACTACCGCCAGCCGCGACGCACTGACGCGTTTCGTCTTCCATGATCATCGTAACAAGTACGACGGCAAACTGACTATCGAGGATCAAACCGCATTGAATATATATGGAAATCAAATTTAGATATGCGGCTCTCACCTCTATGATCTTGCATACATTGAACTTGACCAAATGTCGGCTGCACAATTTCTATGCAGTCCACGAACATTAAATGTTTTCCGCTTTCGCCACATATACATATATATAGACAATACAATTTAACAATAATTGATTACGCGGGTGGTGGAAATAATGCTTTAAATCAAATTTGATCCTCGATAGTCAGTTTGCCGTCGTACTCTGCTGATGATCATGGAAGGTCGAAACGCGTCAGTGCGTTGCGGCTGGCGGTAGTTTTGTTATGTTGTTCGAAGACTGGTGAAATACAATGTGGTTGGTGTTTACTTCAAGCTCGCAAACCTGATTTAAAGCATTCATGAAGATTGTTCAAAAAAGCAATAAATAAATACGTAGGTGGTGATAAAATAGCTAAACAAAGATTTAGACTTCAAATAAGCATCAGCCCAACATTGCTTTTAACCTTTAAATGAAGATTGGTTGCGTGGGCGGTGATAACATTTACTATACTCAAGGTTGCGATTTTGATACAAACACCTGAACCATTGAGTACTTACATATGTCAGTATAAACTAAGAAATGTATAGTAAAGAAAAGGAAATTCAATCAGTAGACCGGTTTCGTCCTTATTAGAAACTCAGAACGTACTGGCCAGAATTTGCCGCGCACAGCGCTCGAATCCGGACATGTTTGCTTTGGAATCTTGTGCTCTAAACACTGCGTCACCCTGCCGCACACTGCACACATTTTTCAATCATATTCTAACTAATGTAACTCGGTTAGTCTTTTTTCTTTTAGGTGGAGCTAATATGATATCCATTAAGACACAAAGTTCCAAATAACCATCCCAAATTTTTCATTATTGAACAGACACCATGTGGCAATGGCCACCTTTAAGACAAATAATGAACAAAAAGTCTTATCTAGGGCAGACAGTATTTCAACAGAAATTCCTCGCAGAAGCGTCCGTATAAGAATGAAGCAGTCAGCCCAATGAGAAAAGCAGACTTAGAGCTGAAGTGAACATAAATTAATTAATGTGTAAATTTGTTTTATTAAATCGATGCTCGTTGTGCGAGAAAAATTCTATATATAATTGAGTAAAAATAAAGCATTTGTCGTACATTTAAAATGGCTTCTGATGGGTTGGAAACGTTGATTCAGGCATTGACTTCTCAAATGAATAATTTAACTGCAGAATTAGGCACAATTAAGGCTCGTCTAGACGATACGCTAATAATAAATACAGAAGACATCCAAGTACGTGGACCATCCAACATAGGTGGACACAACAATGGCGACCGCGCCGAAGAGGAATCAGGAGGAAATATGCCGGCGTTTTCAGCCGAATCAACGAGTTATTTCAGACCGTCATCAGAGTTTAAGCCGATGTTGGCACCACTAGATGTGGAAAGGCCACAGTTGTGGTTCGAAAAATTTGAAGCATCAGTGCGAGCCCAAGGATTTACATTGGAAGCACCTATTGTGCGTGTAGCTGTACAGGAATTAGTGGACCGGACAGTAGCTGTCCAATTGGAATTGCCAGTTGACCTCACATATGAAGAATACAAAAGACGCGTGTTGGATCATTTCCGGGCCAGGCCTCAAGAAGTGTTCTCAGAATTATACAGCCTGACACCATTAAAGGGTGAGATGCCCATGGATACCATGGCACGTATCAAGCGGTGGTTCTCGAAGCTTACCGAGTCTTTACCAGGCTTGCAACCACATGAGGCCATCATGTTCATGCTGCTGGATCCTACTAGATACGGAGAAATATCCAGCAGCCCAGGAGGCCTTGAAGAGAGACTTCAGGCTCTTCAAAGCTCGGCCATAATGACAAATAAGATGGCAGCTGCATCTCCACGCATGGGTACAGTTACAACATCTGACAGGAGCGACATACCGTATTGGAATTCTTCGCGTCATAATAAGCAGTTCCGCGACAGAAGGCAACAGCCAGTGGCCTGGAAGCAAAGTCAGTATATAAGGACTCCGGCTCCGACGAATACGGCGTATAAGCGGCAACAAAACCCATGTACTGCCCCTCGAGAACGACCAGTGCAGTGGGGTAACAGGGTGAACAATCTCACAAATAATGGAGGGAGAGAACAAGGCACAAAAATTAATCCTTTGGTGGCTCCGACGGGTAGATCGAAGGAAGACCAGCAGAACAAACCAAAAAGTGGTCCGAACCAGATGGCTTGTGAAGAAAAGGAAGTGTGGGAAACACCGCCAAATGTAAGAATTTTCATTAAAGTTAAATTTTTAGAACTCTTCAACGGACAGCCAGTAATAATGCAATTGGATACTGGAGCGGATGTGTCGGTACTACCATTGACTTGGCCATTGAACAATATAAAACCTACGAAAGCAAGTTTATGTCAGGCATCGGGCGCATCGATGGTGGTAACCATAAGATTCAAGAGGAGACCAGTTGTCTGCCTGAGTGGTGGAAGAATCTTCAAAACCAATATAACAGTATATTCCAACTGCCTGATTGTAGCGAGCGTCCAGGGCCGACGGTCGACCAGTTTAAGTTATGGTTAGAACTAAATGATGGTTACGAACCACCAAAAGTATATGGTGCCCCTCCCAAGAAATTAGAAGCAGCGACTCGAGCAACCCAAGAAATGATAGAAGCCGGCGTTCTTGAACCGTCAACATCTGTTTATCGTGCTCCAATGGTTTATGTTACGAAAAAGGATGGTTCGCTCCGACCAGCGGCTGATTTTAGGCAATTGAACTCAATAACTAAATCGCACACGTATCCCATGCCGGCTCTGCGTGATTTGTTCTTACAGATAGCGGAAGGCAAATGGTTTGCCGTGCTTGATCTTAAACAGGGATTTTGGCAAATAGGCGTGCGGCCCGAAGACCGATGGAAGTTAGCGCTACAAGTACCCCAAGGTCATTTCCAATTCACTCGGGTACCATTTGGCCTTAAAAACGCACCGAAAGTGTTCCAAAGAATGATGGACTCGTTCGTGTCTGACTTAACGTGTACAACAGCTTACGTAGACGATGTTATTATATGGGCCACTACTGAACACGAATTACGTGTGAGGCTGCAGAAGATGTTGGCCAAAGCTGTAGAATGGCGATTACATTTTAATCCAGAAAAGGTACAGATAGGTCAAGAAGTGCGGTTCTTGGGGCACTTAGTCTCAGCGGACGGATGCCTGCCGTTAGATTCGAATGTACAACCTATCAGGGATTATCCGGTGCCTACTACTAGAAAACAATTGCGCCGGCTTATTGCTATGGTGAATTTCTATAGACCATACCTCGCAGGGATGGCGGTTACGCAACAGCCCTTATCTCAGTTAACTAGTGCCATGATACCATTTCGTTGGACGAAGGAGGCTCAAGAAGAGTTTATCCTATGCAAACAGAAATCAATACACGCAAATATTTTGATCTTCCCCTTAGGTAATATGACAATTGTTCCGGACGCGTTACATATTGGCATAGGAGCCGTGTTACAAGCGGGCGGACATCCGGTGTAATATATAAGTCGCACACTCACTATGGCGGAGCAAAACTATAGCGTCACAGAAAAAGGATTACTGGCCGTACAATGGGCGCTGCGGAAGTTTAGATATTGTCATCGGGGGACACGTGGACGTCTTTACCGACCACAAAGCGCTAGTGCATTGGAGATCACTATGTATTGAGAAGAAACTTGTATATCGAGCCATTGAAGAACTAGAAGAGTACGATATATCAATTCATCATAGAGCAGAAATCGAGAATGCGGCGGCCGATGCGCTCAGCAGAATTTCCGCTGTGCGGGTTTCGCCTCTTATAAAAGTCTCTGAAGAACAGGGTAGAGATGCTACATGTCAGGAAATAGTTAATCAATTAAAAAACGGTACCGGGGTATCTGCACCATATAAAACGTTGAGTCTACAGAACGGCCTGTTGGTGCGGAAAGAAGGACAAACAGTGCAATGGTTCGTGCCAGAATCTATAAGAACAGAATTAATGGCCTTTTGGCATGAAACGTTGGGACATCCCGGCGCTGGGCGTCTCATTGAGACATTGCAGTCACGATTGTATTGGCCTGGCATGTCCAAAGAAATTCGTAGCTATTGTCAACAGTGCACTACACGCCAACGTTGTAAACCACAAAAACGAGAAAAAGTCACTCCGGTTGCTTTCAATGCCACTGCACGGAACGAGTTTCTGCATATCGACCTGGTAGGTCCACTGCCGGTAGCTCGCGGCGGCGTGTCCTATGTGTTTTCCATGGTCGATAAGTTTACCCGATGGGTCGAGTTTGTACCACTGAAGAAGATCACAACAGAAAAGATTATAACGTGCTTAGAAGAGCGATGGCTCAGTCGATTCGGTGCACCACAAGTTATAGTTACCGATCAAGGCGCACAGTTTGAGTCGAAAGAATTTAATCAGTGGTGCAAAGACCTTGACATAAAGCATTCCCGCACAGCCACTCATCACCCGCAAACCAATGCGACAGCTGAGCGCGCACATAGGACGATGAAAGAGGTACTGCGATGTTGGTGCCACGAGAGCCTGGGAACGTGGAGAGACAAATTACATTTGGTCGAGCGGGCCATGCGCTTTACTGTCTCAACAGCTACAGGATTCGCTCCAACGACCATGGTCTATGGAGGACACATAAGACTTCCAGGTGAACCGGTAATCCAAGGATCCCATGAGCGCTGCACCATAGCGGATATTCAGGAACGACTAAAACAGTTAACTGAATATGTAGGCGCCACACAGCGACAAGGCTACGCAAGGCAACCGACACGCACTCGCCTAAAGGTCGGCGACTATGTCATGGTAGCGAAGGTCGAGCCCATGGCACTGCAGGCTGTTAATGATGGGCCGTATCGCGTGGAGAGGGTGACGCAGAGCACAATACTGTTTTTGTTAGCCTGCCCGATGGACCACGAGCTGTGGCACTGGATCGTTTAAGCAGAGTGCGAAAGCCGATTCCTGAGGGGGGGAAGATGTGGCAATGGCCACCTTTAAGACAAATAATGAACAAAAAGTCTTATCTAGGGCAGACAGTATTTCAACAGAAATTCCTCGCAGAAGCGTCCGTATAAGAATGAAGCAGTCAGCCCAATGAGAAAAGCAGACTTAGAGCTGAAGTGAACATAAATTAATTAATGTGTAAATTTGTTTTATTAAATCGATGCTCGTTGTGCGAGAAAAATTCTATATATAATTGAGTAAAAATAAAGCATTTGTCGTACATTTAAAATGGCTTCTGATGGGTTAGAAACGTTGATTCAGGCATTGACTTCTCAAATGAATAATTTAACTGCAGAATTAGGCACAATTAAGGCTCGTCTAGACGATACGCTAATAATAAATACAGAAGACATCCAAGTACGTGGACCATCCAACATAGGTGGACACAACACACCACACTATATGGGGAAATGGTATTGAAATGAACATTTATTTAATTAAACGAACATAGGTTACGCGGGCGGTGATAAAATTTACTATAATCATTTAATTAAATATTCACAGTAGGTGACAATTTTTAGTTTATACCGACAATATTTATTTAATGAAATCCTATCCAGATACTTTAATTTAAGATATTTTCGATTAAATCTGAGCATAGATTCGGCTTTATTTGGCATTTATTATTAATAAACAGATTTAATGTTTCCGGAATTTGAACTCAGGATCATTTGGATTCAGAGCCAAGCATTTCATCCTTTACGCCATCCAAGCAGTGCATTGAAGGAAATTTGCAGGTTTTTATAAAAATTCGTTTTCGCTGTATCTACGATGATAAGGCCATTGATCTAAGATTTCAGCTAGTTGTCTATGTTATATATATATATATATATATATATATATATATATATATATGTTATCTTTACAGTCCATTGCCTCGAATATTACATATATTTTAATCAGGAGAAAACATTATTAACTGATAGTAGCCATTTATTTCGTGATGTTTAGTATTCAATGAAATAATTGGCCTTTATCCACGTTGTTATTAATGTAATTTTTCTTCCTAATAATAAATATATATATAAAGTTGTACCTCGAGGTACGAGTTGAATTCGTTTCAGAACCGAGCTCGTAAGCCAATCGGCTCGTATCTCAAACGAATTTCTCCGATTTAAAACAACTGAATTCGATTTAAACTGTTCGGGACTTATGAAAATTCCCCAACCCTTTGTAAATTATGAATAAAGATAAGTTTTTAAATGACAAACAAACTTGTATAATTAACAAATACATAACAAAATATGAAATAAATAAATAAAAGAGTTATTTAGCATAATAGTCTTATTTGGAGACAGACGAGTGCTGCTAACGAAGGTGAACGGCAATAAGGATGAAGGAGAGCAGCTTCTTCTTCATTATTTGGGAAAGAATTGTGGCTCTTTTTGCTGGTGTAGCACTATTGATGGTATCCTTCTGCATCAATATCGTACAAATTGTCGATGTACTACGGTCATAGATGTTTGCACGATCAATCACTCGTACGCCACGCTCATGTTTTTCTATTATTTCTTGCTTTAGTTCTATCGACATCATCCTCTTATTCCTGTCACCATTGTCCTTAGCACTCACTTTCTTCGGCCCCATGATAACACACAAAATTGTTCAGTAATCATGCAAAATTTAAGCAAAAAAGGGTACAGTGCACATGATGCACTTCGATTCCAGCGGGTAACACGTGCGAGTGAGCGAGAGATTCTCTTAGATGTTTCTCGACCCTGCGCGCCAACTAGCGAGTCGCTCCGGAAACACGGCTCGTATCTCGAACGAAAATATGGCCCGAGCTCCGGCTCGTATCTCAAAAAACTCGTATGTTAGGCTTCTCGTATCTGGAGGTACCACTATATATATATATATATATATATATATATATATATATATATATATATATATATATATATATACGTGTGCGTATATAATCAAAGTCCGTGTCTACAGTTATTCAAGGTCAGACATACTAAATAATAACTATATATATATATATATATATATATATATATATATATGTATATATATAACTTCATTTATATATGTGTGTGTGTCAGTGTGTGTCTGTTATTGTGTGTGTAGATATGTATATGTGGTTATATGTATTATGTGCTATGGAACGCTTGTAAATTCCATTTAACCAATTTATTTTCACCCCTAAAATCTCCAATAGATAAATTGAATAATTTATATGAATTTAGTGATAGTTTCAAATTTTTATGGATGTAATTCCCTAGAAAATTAATTACTGTAATTTCTGGAAGGTGTAATTCATGTGCAAAATGATAGGGGGTGAGAGCTAATTTAAAGTTTTGCAAATAGTTGTTACATTACGCTTTGATTTCCATAAATCATTATAACGCCGTGTTGTGATTTTATCCAAGGATTGTCAATTACCACCTGTAGTTTGAAATATTTTTCCCACAGGTTAACACATAGAGGTGTTCGTTATGTCAAGTATGTTTTCTTTCGAGAATGTGCGGCTCATCAGTAACAGTCATATTATGCTACAAACTCATTGTACATTTAACAATTTCCATCCCGTCCTAAAATGTTAATAGGTACACTATGACTAATAAATAATGAATATATTTTAGTTATCCGTAACGAGTACATTATAAATATCAATTCCTCTGCTTATGAATTTAAGTCACGACAATTTATGGCCAAGAGTATGCATTAATGGGATTTCCATCTCGTTTGTCACTTTATTTGTGACAATAGTCCAGTTTAGCAGAACTAATTATGGGGAGTCATTTTAATTTATAGTTACTAATGCTCAACTAATTTTGGCCATTGACCAGGAAAAATTTACTTGGTCTTTTCTTAGCGCACGCGTGGTTTAGGTTGGCTTTTCTTTAAGGTTGGATGACACGCAGATCAAAACAAACGTAATCGTACACCATTGAGCTCATATTTCGTATGGCTTTACTCGCTGCAATGCTAATTTCGAGGTCATTTGAATAGGTATATTTTTATTATTTATGGGACGAGTCGGGAAACTACACGAAGAAAAGTAAAGAGCCCAGCAACTAAACCAGTAAGGAACAAAAGCAGCAACCATCTAAGGAGTGAGGGGTTCTTAACCAGCCCACTGTCATTAGATGTAGTTTCACACCATTGTATGTTTACTTATGCTTTTGCACTCTACAACATTCACACACACGAGCAATGTCAAGCGGCAATACACAATAAGGCAAAACTCGTGTCATTTTACTCTTACAATGCTTCTGATTAATATTTGCCTTTGTATGCCAGTTCTCATCCCCATGAATATATATTTCTACCTATTTTAAAGTGAATTAAACACATCTATTGACAACCATTCTCTACTATACTATATTATAATTCTTCGTGTGGCCTTTCTATGCTTTATTCCTTAAAATCATCATAAGTATAAATTATAGAAATAAACAAGCAATGGTTGCGTGTTTGTTGGTAACAATTATTCAAATCAAGGTTGCGACCTACAGATAAACACCAATCTTGTTATGTACAATATTTGCAAATATTAATTAATCATTGCACAATGTAGCGAAGTCACTTCATCCAGTGTCCGGTTTCATCCCTATTGAAATCTCATCAATTACTATGCAGAATTTTGTCACGGATAGGGCTCGAATTGAAACACATTTACTTCGTAGTCTAGGACTCTATCTTCTGTGCCATCCTCCTGGACACTAAACAAAATTTTAAGTTATTTACTAGCTGGAATATATATATATATTTGTATATATATTCATGCGTGTTTATATGAAACTCATGACCTTGATCACGTGCAATCGATCACTGTTCAGTTATATAAATTTTAATTCAATATAACTTCACAGGTAACTTACTGCCTGTTCAATAATGCAAGATTTCAGGTGCCAAGCAAAAATTTTAGGTCCATATAAACGAAAATCTAATATTTAATTTTAAATTTATGTGTAGTACAAAGGATAGTGTCCCGGGCTTCTAAGCGAATGTGCTCTGGTTTGAATCGCGTACATGAAAAATTTTGGACATTAAATGATGAGTTCACAACAACGACGAAGCAGGTTTACAGAATAAATTGTCTTTGTTAATTTATGCAATACTTTGTTTATACTGACAAATGTATAAATAAATAAATAAATAAATATATATATATATATATATATATATAATGGTATTAGCATTGTCTCTGCTAATGCAAATTTGAATTAAATAAACATGTTTAAATCTGAGATACTGTTTGTGGTGGAGAATCCACATTATGCAATTTTGTATTAGGTAGCACCTAGGAAGAAATTAATTCAAATGTGACCAGAAGGGATGAAACCAAAGAAATATCGAACGGAACATATAATCCTGCATATTCATTTTTTGCTTAGTACCCGATATTACGCCTTCACCCACTATCTATATATATATATATATATATATATATATATATCTTTAACCATACGAATGATTAAACTGGCAGTACGAAACTAACTGCATATAAAGTCTTTGCCAATGCGATTTCAAAGCTAACCTATACAATATAATATTATATATATACTCTAGTCTATAAGCAGTACCCAAATACATGGATGCTGAAAATGTTCATGGTCCCAACACTATGGTTGCTGAGTGGGAACAGGATACCAAAATATTTAAGCCAGTAAGCACTAAACGAATGTGTTTGGTTTATACTCCTGATTATTTTTGAATTAATTTGTTACTAGTGTGCAGTACATAAATGTAATAATTGCATATATGTTAGCACTTCGTTGTAGACAGTATCTAAATTTTATATATATATATATATATATATATATATATATATATATATATAAATAATTGATGTCATGATTGCCATGAGATGCGATAACTAATATCGATCAAGTTCAGAATGTATACATTTTCTGCAGAAAAGGTGTTCAGCCATATGTGTACTTCTAAATTTTGGTAAACAGCATACATTGAAATACATTGTGTTGATACCATATACTAACTCGGCAAAAATTGTGTTGGTACCATGTACCAAGTTGGCAAACGTAGTGTTGGTACCATATACCTTTTCCGCAACCATAATGGTGGTATCAGTTACTGACAAAATAGCCAGTGTTTTGATACTCATTACAGGCTTGGTATATATGCTATGTATGGAGTATATATATATATATATATATATATATATATATATATATATATATATATATAATAGGTAAAGGTCGTAATAACAATTCTCTGTTATATCGCTAGTAATCAAACTAATTTGGGCGCGATTTTCAGCCTGGTTCATGCTGTCATTCTTTTAGTTTTCTGGTCATATTTGAACTAATATGTTACTAATTGCAGAACGCCTAATAATAAGGTTACTATTCCATTCTGGAATTCAATAAGTTTGTATAGAATTTAAATTTCTCTACGCGAATGCCAATTTTATCTCCATTTGCTTTTGTTAGACAACATTCAAAATTATTAATAACATAATGCTGAATTGTTATTGCTCGGCTAATTGAAAAAAAAATAAAAATAAAGATAATGGAATTTAATTCTGAAAATTTTTTGTTAATTGCATATTCACCGCTAAATTCTTTAACATAATATTTTTAATGGACAAGTTTAAGATATCAAGTCGTATATTTTCTTGATTCAAGTGCCTTATCTACCAATTTATATAATTTTAATGTACACTAAACATTATCTAACATAGCTTATTATATTCATCAAATCTAAAATTAATAAATCATTATTTACGCGGCTGCTAATAACAGCTTTTAAACTAAGTTTCCCAACTTCGGATAAATCCAATGGGATTGATGTCTACTTAAACCTCACATAATTTATTTAAAGAATTTTTATCAGCATCCGCTCAATCAATAACTGTTTAAAAGTACCGTCAGTCAGACGTACTGTCTCGTTTCGCCCTCCGATGATGACCATTGTTAAAGGATAGCAAACTTAATATTGGTGATTAAACCACAGTATACATATAATGTGTGGAAAATCAGACTTGCGTTAGCTGTCCAATTTAAATACTGTCATGATCAGTAAGTTTTTACAGATTTCGAAAAACTTGTACAACTCGTGCAATTAAACAATGATTAATTTCATGATTGGTACTCACAATTTTTAAAATCAAGTCTACGAGATAGAGGTGAGCACCAATTCCAGTATTTATAATCAGTCGCATAACTGATTAGCGGTAGTTTCAAAAAAAATTATCTGGCCCTTTTTGTTCCCAAAAAGGTGTTTACATCCATTGTCGGTAGTTTGTTTTGTAGCACTTCTGAAGTAGGTATGATTGATAGTAGTTTTGCTATGTTGTATTGATTGCTAGATAAAATTGGATTTGTGCTTTTCTTAAACTTGCAAACTTGATTTATGGAATTCGTCATTTAGATTGGCTTCATTCTTATTTGTTTCTGATGAAGCACTTCACAAAATTATATTAGTTTTCTTGGAAAGATTTAAATAATTCATAACTATAATATTAAGGCTTAGAACGTCTTGATCATAGTAGTAAATTCCGTCATTAGATTATTTTAATCTAATTTATAAACACCAAATAGAAGGATATCGCTTTTTATCTGTTATATTTTATTTATGTGGAGCCTAATATGTGTTACTCGTATTAGTGTGTTACATCTTTTGTTGGGCACCTTCAGATCACGATGGAAAACGTACTGCGGCTACCAATCCTCAATTTATATTGATATATAATTCACTGAACGGGAATTTCAGTAAAGAAAATCTTTTCAATAACGAACATCGTGTATTGTTGCTTTTACTAAATTGGTTTAATTTATCACATAGTTCTTTGCGCGGGTTGGCTTAATCAATAGTGAAATTAAAGTGAAAAATTTTAAAGATAATTTAATAATAGCGCACAATGATGATAGGTGAAAAAACTGATTATTCACTCTGAAATCCAAAATAAATGCACAATTTATTTTTTAACATGTGCAGAGTGCATGTCCGGACAAACTTATTTCACACACATTCAGTACCATTTTGATGGGGTAACCCTTTCGGAAATCGCTTTAACCGATAATGTTATTGATGTTTGTCTTCCACCGCAGACGAGAACATTGAAAGCTCAATGCGGGAATACTACTAGAACGAGCGTTTGCCTCATGCCATGGTCTTGCCACGGTGGTTTTCACGCCATGTGAATTGCTATTTAGGTTTGTTTCTTCTATAAAACACAC
Organism: Eudiplozoon nipponicum; assembly: GCA_029291075.1. Taxonomy (NCBI): domain Eukaryota; kingdom Metazoa; phylum Platyhelminthes; class Monogenea; order Mazocraeidea; family Diplozoidae; genus Eudiplozoon; species Eudiplozoon nipponicum. Next base: position 9,865 of record JAQBSW010006571.1, on the reverse strand, counting down.
GTTACTAGCCTCTTCTGAAAGAAGGATTCAGCTCTCATTTCGCGTAATAACTAATTGATATATTGTTAAGCATTTCTTTAGGGATAATGTTTTTACGCTGTTTCTTATACTGGCCTATATCAGATTATGCATAATTACCATTTATTATTTCACTATTTCTCATGATGCACTGATTAATATATAAGTTATGCAGTCAAACACAGTTTAAACAGAATTACATTTACAAGAACACACGCGCATTATAAACATGTGTGAGTGAAACAGTTTTCATATTCTCTACCAGAGACATAAATTTCATTTAATTTAGGGCCACATTATTCGTTACAGTAATATAGACTTCCAGTAAAAAGTAATATTATATGTGTAATTTATGGCTGTATGTTACATACAGCCTTAAACATATCGCCTCCCCTTTCCGGGGTATTTGATATGTGTTAGATTTTCACTGTGGGCGTAACTGATTAGGGGCATCACATTCTACATCATGTCAAATAACAAAGCTTATCAGCTATTTGTAGAATTTATCTATTGAAGTCTAAAGTAACATGTTGCGCAACAAACGCTGGAGATCGTGTCTTATCAAGTTATTTTCAGATATCTTGTGTTATTCATCCCACCTATCTCGTTTATCTTACGCATGTTTCAGTGTTAGCATGCTTGTTTGTGTGTGCGTGCACATCTTTATAGGAATTCGTGTTTGTTCGCGAGACTGGAGAATCAGGAAATACATTTGTCACACTTCTTTGCGAAATTTTAAATAGAACGAAAAGGAACGTGATAAGAAATTTTACTCCCCGTGGAGTTTTCTGAACTAGACTTTGTGTATTTACTAGCTAATTGGGGTGGAGCAGATATCTAGGAGTTAAATTAAACAGATAAAATTGGATGGCTTCAATCTAGAGTACCGTCGAAACTAATAGTATACAGGAAAATGTCGTGAATGTGAATTTTGAACTGAATTTAATCTGGTTATTCATTTCATCGTGAATGAGCAGAACACACGAAAAGATAATTAAACAGTATCTGCAATTTAGTAATGTATAATAGTTAATTTTCCGATGTAGCAATAACATTTTCAGGTGAGTAATAATGCGTAGAACTTTTAGTTCAGCGGTTAGCACATTAAAACTGGCAATTTTAAAAAGACGGTTTATTGGATCGATTTTTTTTACTGTAAAAGCATATTGTTAAAACACATTAAAGGCGAAAACGGTTTACTGGATGCATTTCCTTTGCTACTCTATGCAATCATTAATTTATATTGACGAATGTGTATATGATTTGATAGATGTTTATATTTAAATAAATAAATATTTGAATAAAGAAAAATTTTTCTTCTGATCTTTTCTCGACTTAAATGTAAATTAAATGCATTAGTAACGGAGAAACGTAAAGAGGAAATGTATACAAGCATTTATGACTAAATATTATCATTAAATTATATATATATATATATATATATATATATATATATATATATATATATATATATATATATATATATAATCAAATAACTGACAATAAAATTATTGTGGCAATAGCCACCTTTAAGAAGCGCCCGTATAAGAACAAGTAGTCAGCCTAATGATAAAAAGCAGACTTCTGAGCTGAAGTGAACATAAATTAAATACAATATTTGTAAATTTGTTTTATTAAATCGATGCTCGTTGTGAGTAAAATTCTAGCAATTGAGTAAAAATAAAGCATGTGGTATTATTTTAAAATGGCTTCTGATGGGTTGGAAACCTTGATTCAGGGACTGACTTCAAATGAATAATTTAACTGCAGAATTAGGTATACTATGTCTCGTCTGGACGATACGCTGATAATAAACACAAACGATATACGAGTACGTAGACCATCCAATATAGGTAGACACAACAATTATTTCTACTAATGATGCGTGCCCAAAAAAGTCTATACCAGTATATAAGATGCGTTAAATTTTCAATCATATGCCATTTATAGTTTATACCAACAGCATAAATATTTCAAAAAAAATCATTCCATTACAAATCCACTTAATAGATATATATATTTGACAATATAATCTGTGTATTCCCGTATGTAGAAAAGGTGATTCGTCTATTAGATCAGTTTCGTCCGTTTGAGAACTCCTTAATTACAGTCCAGAAAGCGCCGCGAACGGGCCTCTAAACAGAGAACATTTGTTTCTGAGTTTAGGCAGTATGCGATTGTGCTGATGCAGTCACATAATACACGAAATATTCTGTTATGTACAAACTTATGTTTTGGTAAGCCTTTCTTTCAGAAACCCGACTATATGTTATCTCTTTTGACCTAACTTCCTACTAGCCATTCTTTAAATCAATTTTGCGCGCTTGAAATAAACATAGATCCCATTGTTATTAACCAGTCGTTGAATAACATAACAAAACTGCCGTCGATCGCAACGACCTGTAAAATACAATGGGATTGGTGTTCACTTCAAGCTCGCAAACTTGATTTAAAGCATTGTCACCACCACCCGTGCAATCAATTATGGTTTTATTCCAACAAGCCACCCATAATCTGTAATTGTACAACAGACACCATGCAAGCGAAGGAAGTTATGCTGAAGTAAAGACATATAACAGGATTTCTATTATACACATATTTTACGATATAAACTAAGTATCGTCCAAGGTAACAAAGGCAATTCATCCAGTGGACTTGTTTATTTTTTTTGATTACTCTTAAATACTGTCCAAAATTTGCCTAAAGCCACAAATTGTCGAGACAAACTCCACGTATGTGAAATTGATTTTGCCTGTAATTTTGTAAATTATAATCCGGCTCACGGAACGATACAAATTTGCACATTTTAATTTATGACCAAATGGCGAGGTCATGACTTCCTGTTTATCAGAACAACCTAGTCTGGGCATTAACTCGTAGTACACTAATAAGCTTTTCAAGTCTGAAAGCTGTAGTCGTTGGTAATTTGATTACTGTAGGTTTTGAGAATTTATAAGACACCAAGTAAATTTTCCCGTCTATTTCCAATCGTTTGTATCATCATATCCTGACAAACCGATAGTTATTTGCCTCTCGTTTAATTCGTTTGCGCAGTCCTTTTAGGAATATCGCCACGAGTATTAGCGGTATAATTGGCCGGCCTTTATGTATGTAAATAAATTAGTTACGATTTCATGTGTTCGTCATTAACAAAGAAATGTCCTTGTAAGAAACATTGACAGGCAAGAATAATTGCACAGAATAAGCTAAAAAGCAGGTGATGAATTAACCTCGCTACGGCTGTTAAAAATGAGCTTTACTTAATACAAAACTGCACTCACGTCGTCAAAATTAATTCATCTCCATAACAGAGATTCGATTTTACGTACAATGACGCAAATGAAGCTTAACACAAAGGTTATTTTATCACTCACGCTCTATAATATTCATGAAAGTAGATTTAGTTTAATGCTTTATGCACATAATTAACTTTAACGCATCTTTACTTTAAATTTTCACTCTGATATGTAGAATTTTGTAATTATATTGCCGTCAGTCAAAATAAAATTGACCATGATTGTCTGTTCAGTGCACCTCCAACAACGACAAAAGCAATTCGTTTCTGCATTTAAATGTTGTTTTTACTTATGTAGGTATTTGACTTTAGATTCGTTTATCTGCATTGACGCAAACTAACTGCATATACATAATTCGGCCAAATTATTTTGGCGTCATCTTGAGAAAATAAAGAATCAATATTGTAGCGACGTCAATGTACGTTTGAACAATTAAGATGTCAATTAATACGCAAATTTCTACATTACAATTGTGCAATCTTCCGTTATTAATATGTAAAACTGATATATATATATATATATATATATATATATATATAAGTGCATATAAAGTACAGGAAAATAATTTACATTAATTTATCTGTTTAAATTTGATTGCACGAACCTACCAAAATCTATTAATATTTTATTAAACTAATCTTAAAAATAGCATAAAAATTTAATGATACATATTACATATTACATATTACATATATATATACATATATTATTATTATTATATTATTATTATTACATATTATTATTACATATGGCTATACTATTATTATTATTATTATTATTATTATTTACATATTATTATTATTATTATTGCTGGTTGTTGCTATTATTATATTACATAGCAAAAAGTTAGTTTTGAAAAAGCAAATAAGCGAGTGTGAATTCATGTGCATCTAATCAATGCTCCTAACTACTGACATACTGTTAATAATTCTGCTGATGACTACTCGAAAATACGTTAAACTGCAGACTTTCTGTTATTTTTTTATCACACATACCAGAAAACATTCAAGCTCAGATTTACTCCTCGACATATTTGAGATCAACGGGTGTCTATATGTCACAATAGTACTTGACCATAAATAATTTTTTTGAGCGTATAGCACAATCCTACATATAATTGACCAGCAAAACCGAAACGCGTTAGTAATCGAGGCAAACACGAAATTTTAAATATTCTCGGTATGTCCTGATCAGTTTTTCTTTCAGATCATCTTCAGTTCTACTAGAATACAAAAAATACTTTTAACAAAAAAGAAAGACAATTCTTAAAAACAAGTTTACGTGATTGAAACAAAGGCGTTTAACAAGTCGAAAAGCATAGCAAACTACCGTCTGTTACACGTGCTGACGCGATTCGACCTTCTATGTTCATCATCAGAGTACGACGGCTAACTTACTAGCGAAGGTCAAACCACAATGCATAAAAATACGGATAGCAAAATGAGATAAACGGCTCTTACCTTTAATAGTCTCGCATAAAGTGTACTTGACTGTAAATAAATAAATAAATTAAACCATTGTCAGCCATCTGTACTGACGCATTTCTACTTTCCAGGATTATCCTCTGGACACGATGGCAAAAAACTAACGAGGATCAAACCGCAATGCGCGATCATCAAGTTTTGAGTATCCACGGTTTTCTTTCGTGTGTAGTAGATTTGCACTATCATTTTCGCGAAGATACGATTGATCTCCATTTCCAAGTACGTATCGAGTTCGTCTTCGTAGTGGCCTGTTGCTGATTCGTCCCTTCACTACGAAGGCTTCATCATCATTCATAATTGCCACTGGAAATTATGTACGATCTAATATTTGTTAACTGGACATATTTCGTTACTTCAATTGCAGAACCGTCCCCAGGCTTCTAATCCTAGTCACAGTACAATGCTCATAATAACAAATTTAGGTAAACTCGACGCGTACTTGGAAATGGAGATCAAATGAATCCTTGCGAAACTGATATTGAATATCTACTACCCACGAAAGAAAACCGTGGATAATCTAAAAATATAAATGTTTTTTATGCATTGTTTTTGTGGAGAAATAATACATATGCATTTGCGTATGAGGTATTTCATATATAGTAAAAGATAAGTTCAAATAGAATCGGAAGAATCTATGAAAGTCAGCACGATCGTAAGATATAATCGCAGATACACATACATTTTTTACTTACTGACGATTCGTCTTTTAGAGCCAGTATTACATCCTACACAGACTAAATACTTGGTCAAGAAATGTGGGACAAATGGACGATACAACTACATAATTGGTCAAGTAATATTTAGGAAAATCATCTGTGCATTTCATTACGCATGTATTTTGGAGCAATGTTTTAGTAAATTTATGCAATTAATCCATCATTGATGATGACCGTCATAAAGATAAGCACCAATATACTTTTATTTAATCAGTTGCATAATAAGTGAGACTGACTATAATTTCTCAATAGTACGCATGTCTGACGGTAATTTACTTTTAATCAGTGCGATTGACGTTAGTTCAGCTATTATGTGTTTCTTTTAAATTAAATAGGAACGGTGTTTGTCTCATATCTGAAAACTTTATTTTACGAATTATTAACAATTTCCCACATAGTTAAATATAGTCATACATCGAGTTAGACACACATGACAGCATTTATAATCTCTCAAATGAGCACAACCAGTATAAATCTGATTAATAATTATAATGAAATCTGTTTCGAAAATGCTGTCCCATTTTTTAAATTACAGTTCGAAACAATTTTTCAGCTTTATATGGCAATTATTCCATCGTTCATTTAAACAAGTACAATTTATATATTACAGTTAAATACTGTTTGTTGCGAAGAGCTAATATATATGCAAGTATGTATTAGGTTTTGCGAACCTAGTAACAAATTAGTTCAGTTGTGACCAGAAGGATAAACCAAAGGCAGCATGAATGGAAAGTATAATCTCATTCACATTCGTTTCGTGCTTACTGGCGACTCATCAGTAGGAGCCGGTATTACGCCCTTTCTACCAAATATATAGTGGTTAAAGGGCGTAATACCGTCTCCTACTGATGAGTCGCCAAAACACGAAACGAATGTGCATGAGATTATACTTTCGTTCATGCTGCCTTGGTTTATCCCTTCTGGTCAACTCGAACTAATTCGTTACTAGGTTCGCAAAACCTAATACATACTTACAATTTATATATTCCTGACTGTCAAAATCTGAAATTTATAAATTATGAGTTTGATATGGCATGGTTAAAAATTACTTGTAATTTGAACTTACCAAATTGTGTATGTTCAATAAATTTATTTGTGTAAATTCTCCTCAGGCAGATTATATCATTTTAACGTGATACTTATATGTAAACGGCTCTTCTGCCTGAGAGGATGTGTTGTTTGTCTCTGAACTGAATACCAATGGGACTGATTCCAAGCCGAATAAATTACAGCAACCCCTGAGGAATACCATTTAACAATAATTGATTGCGCGGGTGGTAGTAACAATTCTTTAAATCAAGTTTGCGAGTTTGAAGTAAACACTGATCCCATTGTATTTAACCAGTCGTCGAACAGCATATCAAAACTACCGCCAGCCGCAACACACTGACGCGTTTCGACCTTCCATGATCATCATCAGAGTACGACGGCAAACTGACTTGCAGTAAACATCGATCCCGTTGTATTTAACCAGTCGGCAAACAACATAACAACTGGTTAAATACAATGGGATCGGTGTTTACTTCAAACTAGCAAACTTGATTTAAAGAATTGTTACCACCACCCACGCAATCAATTATTGTTAAAGTTTATTGTCTTTATATGTATATGTGGCGAAAGCTGCAAAGAGTTAATGTTCGTGACTGCATAAAAATTGTGCAGCCGACAATTCCAGTCAAGTTCAATGTATGCGAAACTGCTAGAAGTGAGAGCCGCCTATCTAACTTTGATTTCCCTATATATTCAATGCAGTTTGATCCTCGATAATCAGTTTGCAGTCGTACTCTGATGATGATCATGGAAGGTCGAAACGCGTCAGTGCATTGCGGCTGGCAGTATTTTTGTTATGTTGTTCGATGACTGGTTAAATACAATGGGATTGGTGTTTACTTCAAGTTCGCAAACTTTATTTTGAGGAATACCGTATAGGGATCAAACTGCAATACAAAAAACACATTTTTTATCTTATAAACATTATACAGTCTGCTATGGAAGATTTAATACATTTCGCGGCTGCTGTTGTTTGAATGACTAAATAAGTACTCCAAGATTCAAATCCCGAACTCGAGTGCCAGGAATGGCCAAAACCGTCCAGTGTATGTATTTTATTTGCATTTTGATGCAATGTTTAGCGTATCCCTACAATAAATGCATATACGTTTGTGTGTTTTTGTATATGCTACCTAGACAGCTTGCAATTTAATTTGTATTCTGCTTGAGATTGCGCGGTAAATTTCAAACCAATATCGAAGTTCACGTTTCGTTTTACTTCTTTACACGATTGCTTCTTGAATTAAATTGGAACATTTTCCATAAATAGTCACTAACTCTGAATTTCTTTCAATATATGCCAAGCACAATGACCTCTTATTTTTGGTGGAAGTAGACGAATAAACTGAACCCATTCTATTTTGGGGGCTTGCTCATAACTCCACAGACTTCACACATTGACACCTACAAATATCTCTTTTTGTTCAATCCCTCGTTTCTGCTTTAGATATTTGTCCCCACGTGTTAAAATATTTTTTACAACTTCCATATTGGGATTGTGTGTGGTTGTCCTATTTTGTGCATAATTCTTCATTAATTAAGGTCACATTTCTGTCTCGCATTTCTTACCTATTTACTGCTACCTCATTGTTAGCCCTTCAATATTTGTGTTGACATATCGAAAAACAGTATAGTTGTTGAGGTAGCAAGGTTTCAGTTCCTGGAGCTGAAAATTTAGCATAGGGATCTATATTAATTGACAGAAACTTCTTTAATATTAGCGTGACATAAAATAAAACCCCAGGGAAATATTTTGTGCATTGGTAATGATAATTACTTATGAGGTATGTGCGTTTGACCAAACACTAGCCCGATATAAACTATTATATGAAAATGGTAAAATATGTTATGATTCACGCCAGCCAGACACATAAAGCCTTTAAATACGCTTTAGTGATAATTATGTGTCTACCGATAATAATTAAATAATTATTGATTTCTCGGGTGTTGGTAACATTTCTTTAAATCAAAATTGCGAGCTTGAAGTAAACACTAATCACATTGTATTTAACCAGTCATCGAACAACAGCAAAACTACTAAAACTCACACGTACTGACACGTTTCGACCTCCAATGGTTATCATCAGAGTACGATGGCAAATTGACTAGCGAGGATCAAACCGCAATGCATAAATATGAAAAGCAAAATTAGATATGCAGCTTTCACCTCTAGTAGTCACGTCTATATTGTTCTTGACTTTAAATGTAGGCTGCACAATTTCTATGCAGTCACGAACCGATAATAATGTTGCCTAATGACTTATTTCTGGTGTTCAATCTAAATGTAAATAATAATTTATTTATTCTACGAAATGGACTAATTTTAATGCTTTTAAGGGAAATGAGGTCATCTGCACGAATTCCATTGCTTAATGAAAGAAGTGAAAATCTTATGTTCCGAAGCAGTAATGAATAGTGACCAAAAGAACATTGAAGCTCTAAAGCGAAATTTATGTTCAATTACATAATCTACACGAATAAGTCTTACGTATGATGTAGCACATTTAAGTTATTAGTTAAAATAAGACAAAATTCATTCATTATCTTCTCAATCGATTTTATAATGTTTTATGGTGACATAAATATGCTTGAAATGAACGCATGAGACTATGAAGGTAGTTTCTGGATGCTATGCAAATATTGACGTTAGATTTTCATAATTATTGTCGTACCTCGAAATGGGTTAGTTCAGATAGTACTAGGAGCTTATACCAATTTCAGAATGAGAAAAATGTAATATCCATTGCGGTGCACAAGAATTTTGGCTACTAACTGCACATCAGTAGGACCAGGCTTCATGTAAATGGCCATTCTATCATTTATCAAGTAAGTTTATATCAAGGAACAGTGAATACTACATGATAAAAGAGGAAAATAGCAATATTAAAATAGGAAAACATACGGAATTCTCAAAAAATAGTCATGCAAAAATATCGTACACAACCAAAATTTGTTGTAAAGAGACTATAAACAGTATCAACTCGAAGTTCACTATTACTGAAAATTATATATATATATATATATATATATATATATATATATATATATATATATATATAATTCAATGATTGGTTCATATGGACAATCTAAATATCAGTGAAACTCTGCCACTAAATTTCAAATCTATATAACTTCCCCAAGTGACATGGTGGATGTTGTATAATGGTAGATCGTGGGTGATTAGATAGAAATGCACGCCTTAAGAGATTTCAACTAAATTACATTTGATGGAAAGTCTAACCAAAAACAAACGTTTATGTAGCGTTTTGCGTACGCGGGTAATAGCTGTACACGGGCAGTT